>CAJPDP010118080.1:0-10999 GCA_905336975.1 Bombina variegata variegata | reverse complement strand
CTCCTACTATCAAATTTTCTTCATTCTCTTGGTATCTTTATTTGAAAAGCAAGAATGTAAGTTTAGATGTCGGCCCATTTTTTGTGAACAATCTGGGTTGTCCTTGCTGATTGGACAGCACCAATAAACAAGTGCTGTCCTGTACTCTTCCAGCATATCAGTAAATTCCAAAATGATACCACACATTTCTCCAGTATCCATTCTTGTTCCTCAACATTAAACAAAAGGGTTTATAGACAGTGCAAGGTCTTAATATTGTTTAGTGAGGATTTAGAAAATTGTCAGCCACAGCTTAAGTCGTAAGTAGTTGCTGCCAGTCCTTACCATCAAAGGTCTAGATAAGATGGACACCGTCTTATTTTCCAACGTCATAGGCTTAGATACTAGGATACCACTTCAGAAGCTAACTCTTCGGACCTTCAAGTAGCATTTAGGAAGTTTCCGGCCATTCAGGTGACGGCCGGACCTCTCCATGAGTGCCATCAAGCAACTGGAATATGCCTCTACAAGAGATCGCAGTTGGAGCTGCAGGAATGTGCAGCCGCTTGCGGGCTTAGCTGACTCCCGTGAATATGAACTTTTGCTCTCTATCCTGCATGCAGAAAAAGCCTTTCCTGGTTTTAATGGCATGAATGAAGGAACGTTTGCTGTACCATTATTTGTTTCTTTGTTTGTTTGTAAAAAGGCCTCCTTGTTTTTTGTTTTAAAAAGCAATGCAAAGAATACAGCAAAATTAGTAAATTCCTGGAATCGGCCAAATCTGCCTTCACATGTGTACTTTATACACACATACCAAGAGAAGGGGTGAACAAACAGTTAAATTATCCTATTCAATATAAAATTAACCATTATGGTTACAGTCACTTTTACCCCAGTGTTCAGAGAATTTATTTCCTTAAGTCTATCAAATTCTATTCCGATGGGCATTCCAAACACAAGATACCAACTGAAGAGCTAACCCACGTCATGCAGATGTATATGTCAGCCATGTTGTTTAAATATGCATGCAATAAAAATCACCCAAGTAAAGTAAAGGGAATTTTCTATACCTACTTCAATTTTTGTGACAATGTTACAAGTCTAAAGTAATTTTTATCACTCGAGCGATAGTCTAAGGCAAGCTAACATCTACATCTCATTTCAGACTTCTGTTTGGGAGGGCAGTAAAATGCAATGGTGCGTAGTGTAGTTCTTCATGTAGTTCTGTGCTAGGCTAGTTCACAAGTTTGTGCCTACATTATTTAACTCACGGTCACAAAGGCATTTTCAAGTTTACAAGTTTAAATTTTTAGGTAGAACACACTCTCGTGAACAAGTTTGGACTTAGCATGCATGGAGTCGCTTCTCCTATAAAAACTCAGTCACAAAGGTGCAATCTCGTTTAACGGTCAACAAGGCAGATACAATGTTGCAAGGAAGCGGGTTCACTATTCACAGTTTAAGCAATGTTAAAAGTCAGTATAAAAAGATAATATAAGTCATTTCAATAGAAGCATGCTGTCTCCCTCTTGTTTTCACTTCACACCAAAATAGAAGCAGTGCTGCAAAAAGCAATACTTATAAATATTCTCCAAAACAATATTTGTGAAAGTTGAAATGTGACCATATAGGGATAAAATAATAATGCACAGTCTGCCCATCCTGACAACATAAAACATGCATTCAGATGATTTAGCAGTGGTGCGGATGGAAATGGATTACAATAGGCTCATATCACAGTCATGATTGTGTGATCCCCTTTCAAAACCAGATTTAAAAGGCCCAGTACCTTTAGTGACAATCACGACAGTGCAAGGGTGATATATCAAATATTAAAATAAACATTAAAAGCCCTAAGCTCTGAAACGGGGACCGGAGATTCTGAGACCTTACGGGGTCTAACTGAGGCATATCACACACTAACCACTTAGACAGTCTACTGGACACCACAAGGACTCCAGCGATGTCCGACAACGGCTACAGAATGGTAAACTGAGCTCCAGAGCGGCCTCACGCGGAGGACCGTGACGACCATTTGAAAGGCCTGTGAAGACGCAGAGACGCAGCAGTAAACACAAAGGGCAGCAGAGGTGAGAGATCTAACCAATATCACTAAGAATGACTAATGCGGGGTAAGCAACTTCAAATGGGCCCCTAACAAAACACCCTCCACGGAGGCTGAATTAGGACACGCACAGAAGGGCTTAGTTCCAATGGCACAAATTACAGCACTATAACAGCGGAGAAGCGCTAACCCACGTGGAGAAACTCTGAGAGTTACAGAGTATAGTATATTTGTCCCACGAGCCCCAGAATATTATCGTCTGTGATACAGATACACAGAGACCTAGGGCAAGTACAGGATTGAGGTGCAGGATTCACATAAGCCATATTCTCTGTACTTTCACTTTCATATAACTTAGTGTAGGAAAAATTTGTATAAGCACACGTCTCATGGACTTTGAGACCTTTATATAATCCAGCAAAAATGGCTACAAAGAAAGGTGCTAAAACTATTAAAGGGACACGCACACCTTCCATCAAGGGACAATCAATGAGCACATTTTATTCTGCTACAGGTCAGAAACAAAGGTGCTCGGATATTATTAGTACCCCACCTTCTCCAGATAACACCCCTTCAGATTCTCATACAATGGTTGAAGCAGAACAAACTCAGATCCCTACACACATCTTATCCTCGCTTGCATCAACACAGGACATTGCTAAAATTGTTAGAACCTGTATTCGTGAGGAACTTCAGGAACTTTAGCAAGATGTTCACACCCTGGGTGACAGGGTTGAAGCTATAGAGGATCAGGGAGATATCATGAGAGAAGATATAACCGCTATGCAAGACACGGTTAGTCAACAAACAGAATTGATTGCATCCTTACAAGATAAACTAGAGGACATTGAGAATAGGGGTAGAAGGAAAAATATCAGATTGCGTGGGGTTCCAGAGTCTGTGCTCCCAAAAGACTTACCAGTATATTTGTCCTCTCTTTTCACACATGGGCACTGCAAACATTCAATGGGTGCGAGCACACAGAGCCCTAAGGCCAAAGCCCCCAGACACTGCTCCTCCACGAGACATTATAATAAAAATTAAAAAAATTCTGGAAAAAGAGAACATCATGGCTGCCTCTAGAAAAAAGCAGCCGGCTCGTTTTAGAGGAGTGGTCAGACAGTTTTATGCTGACCTGGCGGTGAGAACACTACAGAGACGTAAGGAATTATCCCCTCTCACTACACTTTTGAGAAACAAGAAGATCCCATATCGTTGGGGATTCCCATTCCAACTACTAGTAATTCATAACAACAGAAGGATCTTTTGCTCCCGCCCGGAGGAAGTTGAACGATTCTGTAAAATGCTTGATTTGGATCCACTGAGTATACTAATAACACGGCCAGAAAAAGAAAATGAGAGGAGAAAGCACCAAGGAGAAACACAAGGAAACACCTGGAATAAGGTCTCTTCACAGAAAAAGGGAAAAGAATATCTAGCACCCTGCCTATGCCAAAGGAACAGAGAGAAGCAACAACCACAAAACAGGTACCCTCAGAGGAGGACTCAGCTTTGGATTGAGATGTCCATTGACTATAAGTATCCTTTACTATGTATGTGTTTAAATATTTACTTAACATTCAGGATTAAAACTTGCTGTTAAGTCTCACCACTGTGAGTTGGAATGGACTCTTTTATAGTTCTAAGGACATGTTCTATGTGAAATATGTTTACAATTGTTTTGATATATCATAGATATGACCATGCTTAAATCTTTACTTTTAAAAAAAGGTCACCCGATATATGACCCCCGACCACTTCCCTACCCCCCTATCCCTTTACTTCACTTTATTGGTAAAAGAAAATGTTTGCATATAGTGCATTTAAGTTTGTTTTACATGTTTTCTTAGTTATTTTTTATGTTGTAACAAGGGTTTAGAAATGCTATGTAGTGTCTCCAATACATAAGGGCTATTGTAATGGATACAATCATTCGGGGTATAAATGTAAACAAATTTAAATAGCTCTGTTGTTGATATGTTGATAAGTATTAGTGCTGTTTAGTTACTCCTCACAATTGTGGATGGCGCATTGTCATTCGAAATTACACAGGCATCATACACATGGAAAACAGATTGTGACAGATACTCTACATATTATTTCACAGAATGTTAAGGGATTCAATATCCCCCAAAAACGCTCTATGGCACTACTAGACATGTTCAAGCATAGGGCAGATATACTTTTTCTACAGGAAACGCACTTCCAGAAACGCAAAGAACCCAAACACTTAGGACCGCACTTCACACAACACTACCATAACTCATGCTCACAAAAAAAAGGTGTCAGCATTCTTATAAATAAAAACACAGCATTCAGGCATATCCAAACATTTAAAGATGGAGACGGAAGATTCCTGGGGGTTTTCGGCCTTTTATACGGCACTCCATTAACACTTATTAATATATATGCACCAAACTGTAAACATATTACCTTTTTTAGAATGATGTTCCAAAAAATCCTGGATTTTTCTAGGGGAATCATTATATTAGGAGGGGATTTTAATTTCCCAATTCAACCATTGCTAGATAGCTTCAATCCAAAAACAAGAGTATCCCTTAGGACAGCCAGGTTCCTGTGGAGAATGTTCAGAGAGCATAACTTATATTACACATGGCACTATTTTAATGAAGAAAAGCGAGACTATACTTTTTTATCGGCCCCTTTCGGGACATACAGCCATCTAGACTACTTTTATATCAATCAGTCAGGTTTAACATATCTAAAAAGCTCTTCCATACGACCAACCTCATGGTCAGACCATTCTGCAATACAAATACAACTCCAATGGCCCAATACTAGACAATCAGATTTTCGCTGGAGACTCAATGTTCAAGAGAACAACTAAAGACTACACTTAGGGAATTTTTTGAGATAAATAACACCCCAGAGGTGGATGATTTTACCCTGTGGGAAGTGCATAAGTGTTACATGAGGGGGGGTTTATACAACATAAAGCTCAAAAACATAAATTATCATGCCAACGATATTTAGATCTCACTAAACAGCTAACGCAATTGGAATACCAACACAAAAAGGAGCCCACAAACACACAAACACTAAATGATTTAAAAGAGTGTAGATACCAGCTCAAAGAGCTCCTAGCCCAAGAACAGCAGATAACAACCCAAAAGTATAAACAGAGGTTCTTCTATGAGGGAAATAAAGCAGGAAAAATGATGGCCAGATATCTGAAAGCCAAAAAACTAAAATCTTTTGTGCATGACTTACACACCCAAGATAAGCAAAATATACAAACAACCCCAGCTATTGTAGAGCAGTTTCTAGATTATTACTCCAGATTATATAATTTAACTACTCCAGAAGCCCAATTAGACCTGATACCCAATATAACCCCATACCTAGGGGATATTAAACTCCCAAACATATCTGAAGAACAGATGAAGGAATTAGATGCACCAATATCCCAGTTAGAACTGGTCCAAGCCATCAAAAATCTAAATACAGGTAAAGCTCCAGGCCCAGATGGTTTTTCAGTCCGCTACTACCAAGTTTTTAAAGAAATCTTGTACCCATCACTTCTCACATTTTTAAATAAAGTGAATAATAACAACCCATTTCCCCACAGTATGGTAGACGCCCATATAACTGTCATACCTAAACCTGGAAAAACCCCTACAACACCAGCTAATTTCAGGCCTATATCACTTTTGAATGTAGATGTCAAGTTATTCTAAAAAATACTGGCAACCCGAATCAATAAGGTTCTTCCTATGTTGATACATACTAATCAGGCGGGATTAACCCCAAACCGCAAAGCTAGAGACAACACCACCACCAAAATAATTAATCTATTATACTATGTCTTCAAAAATAAGATACCATCGATATTTTTATCTATAGATGCGGAAAAGGCCTTTGATAGGCTCAATTGGGAATTCCTAAAGGCCGTACTGGGTAAATTTGGGTTTAGAACACTTTTGATAGGAAACATTTTTGCTTTATATAACTTCCCTACAGCTAAGATTTGTCTAAATGATTCCCTATCAGCATCACTTAAGATCTCAAATGGTACACGAGAGGGATGCCCACTTTCACCCGTCCTATTTATAATGGCAATGGAAGCTTTAGCAGCAAACATACGGCAAAATCCAAATATTACAGGGATCACTATTAATACTATTGATTATAAAATGGCATTATATGCTGATGATGTCATGCTAACACTTACGAACATCATTAAACAACTTGTCAATAGAACTCTCAAGATATAGTAAGGTGTCAGTCTTTAAAATTAATGAATCTAAATCAGAATTCCTTAGTCTGAATAACCCACGACAGATCACGCAGCATATACAACAGACCTTTCACTTTAAACCTCAAGCCGAATCCATAAAATACCTAGGGATACAAATAACAGGCGATAAAGATAAACTATTCACCTTAAACTTCCTACCACTACACCAAAAAAAATTAAACAAGAACTCCACAACTGGACGCACAAATCTATGTCCTGGTTAGGTCGTATAAGTGCAGTTAAAATGATGATACTCCCAAAAATACTTTACCCGTTACAGGCCTTACCTATGCACATCCCTGACCATTTCATACAAACTTTACAAAATTCCATAAATACCTATATCTGGTCCAAACATATAACCAGGGTGTCAATGAAGACTATGTTTATGCCCAAAGACCAAGGAGGGCTGGGGGTCCCCAACCTAGCAGGTTATAAAGCTGCTACTCACTTAGTACGCATTATCAATTGGAGCAGACACAAAAAAGATAAGGAATGGATAGCATTAGAGCAGTCCCTAGCCAATTCCATAAATTTAGGTAGTATATACTGGTCACTACCAACAAAACAGAGAGCATTATGCACCACATCCACCTTCACTATAGAAACACAAAAAATATGGGGCCAGTTACTTAAGGGAGATGCAACACTTTCATCAAATCCCTCCCCATTAACGCCAATTATCACAAACCCAATTTTTGATGGTGAGAAGAGTATAAACCTAGATTTAGAACACTCTCTACACACCTTAATACCATTTTATACACTACTGGATAACGGTAGACTACGCCCAAAGGCAGACATATTAAAACTTAATATACCATACTTTGACCACTGGTTTAAGTACCATCAATTTTACCATATAATAACCTCACATATGTCATCTGTAAGATTCCGTGAAACCAACATGAAGCTCCTTAGTAGATGGTATTTCACGCCCCAAAGACTAGCCCAGATATATCCTACCACAAGTGATAAATGCTGGAGGGGATGTGGCCAAGTGGGATCAATGATACACATATGGTGGGAATGCCCCAAAATTGTAGAATATTGGCAACTCATATTACGAGAAATTAATAGGGTATTACAAACCACTATACCTCTAGACCCTCTGAAATGTTTGTTTCACAAAACGGTTACATTGACTTGCAAATTAAGATATATGCTTCTGTATGTAATGTTAAATTGTGCTAAACAGTTATTACCTAGGCTGTGGAAAAAAGAGATAACCCCCTCAATAAGAGATTGGTCTGAAAATGTCAGTTTAACACTTTCTTTAGAAAAGTTTCACTACTTTCAGTTACAAAAAATGGAGGACTACTATTCCATGATATTCATATGGGAGGAATATGTACACTCTAAAGATAAATGATAATGTTGTGCCAGAGTAATATAAAATGGTGTAATGTAATAGCTTCATTGTATGGAAATTGGGAACAAATTGTGATAATCACACCTTGTTGTATTTTTTGACTTGTTTAATAATAAAAAACAAACAAAAAAAAACCACGCCATTTGTAGATATCGGGGTCTTGAAGTGGCTTTTTCTGCAGATCACAGTTCCAACTGAGCAAAAAGAGAGCCTTCAGCAAAAAAGTTATATTGAGATAATGTTATAAGAGCATATATAAGAGATATTCTAATATCTGCTCTTATAACATTATATCAATATAGGTGGTCCTGTATGATCATAAGTATATAGTGTACTATACTGTTAAAACTTTTTTCAATTTGCTGATAGAGTTTTTGATAATCCTTTACCAATACTATTCACCATAGGATTTATTACAGGCATGTAAAGAATGTATCCATGGGTGTGTTTTTAACTTGTTTTAATGAGTGACATCATTGTAATTTGTGTATAAATTGTACACCTGTGACAGGGATCCCCATGCTATGATTACGGCGTAAAGCCGAAACGCGTAAGCCTGCCAGCCCTAGGGTACCTATGCTCTCACCGGTTTACCTTTGACCTCCTGTTTTTTAACAGATTTCTTTCAATAAATGTTACGTTTTACATTTTAAACTTTTTTGCTGAATGCTCTCTTTTTGTTCAATTGAAACTGTATACTTAAGCCTGCTAGAGCGGTTTAGCACCCTGCAAGGACCCCCACTCATCTTTGTGGTTTGCTCCTGACGTTGAGGGGATACCCACGTCTCGATTCGGCTATATGAGGATATTTGCTCTATACTTCATTGATTTACCTACGCCTGGCAAGACCGCTTGGCAAATTGATACATATTTGGCATGTTGTTCCGTATAGAGGGAGTCCCATGAGAGGATTAACGAGGATTTCCTTGTCTTCATTGATTGGCTGAGACCCCATGAGTACGACATAGTAGTCATCCTGTACGGGACATGCCCCCTTATTGACGGAGTGGATTCCGCGGGGCAGGTACGGTCGATTGCCAGAACGAGGGACGTCAGCAGAGCAGAGGATATCGGGACTTGATCCTAACTGTAAGTTATACGGACTCTCCTCCTGGGTGGGGAGACACCTCATTGCATATACTGCCACTTGCATCAGCTTTACCATTAACTCCTATGAACTGATATATGCCATATATTGGGAGTGCTGTTACCTGTGGGTGTTATCCCCTCTACTCAGTTGAGTGTACTAGCTATCTACGTGCTCTCTAAGAGGTGGGTCCTTTATCTATATACTTTTGCTTCAGTAAACTCTCTCCTATATGCTTCTGGGTTTTTCTGCAGATCCCCTTAGCTGTACATGATATCACGTACTCAACACATATACATAGGTATATCTTCATATACATATGTAAATGTTTGTACTGTTCCCTGTATACAGCCTCTACAATTGGGATTAATCTATACCATGTAGGTTAATAGACCTCTACAGTGTCTCCTATGCCCATTTCAGAGTGTTTTGCACATGTGTAAGATAATAGACTGTTTCCAAAAAAACATGAAATAGTTGTAAAAATTTCCAAAATGTCCTTTTGAGGACTTATCAAGTGTCTAGAAATGTCAAATTTGAAAAGGCAAAACTAGCCTCAGAAAAAACGTTGAAAAGTGATTTAAAAAAATGGATTGCAATTACCAAGAACTTTCAGCCCCATAGGAGAAATAAAACTTGTATCAAGGGTCCAAAAGCCCATTTTCAAGTGCGGGAAAAGCTGAAATTAGTGACATCAGCTGATTAGTAGGGAAATATATTTGTATAGTTTTTACATATTGAAAAAGTAACAGGTTGTAAAGTGTGTTTAAGAGGTAATTTTCATAAAAATTGCAGTTTCAGTCAAGAACATACTAGGCTGCCTAGTGGAAGTGTGGTAAGGAGCACCATGCCTTTCAAAGAACTTGTTTATTAGATTAGATTTTACAGAAAAACATTTTGGACTGCAAATTGCTAAACAGGTTAGCCCAGGTCACCAGAGATGAGCATAATGATACAGAAAAACGTAAAATTCAGGAACCTAGTACTACGCATTTTAGGGATGGGGGCCTTCATTTTAACCATGATGAAGATGTTTTGTTGTCAATCAAATTGTTGCTTGTTGCTCTAGAGCTATTATAGTTTACAAAGTAAAATTCTAGCTATGTTTGTTGTCCACGAGATTAAAACTGGTTTGACTGGAGTAGCTAGCTACACAAAAGAGATCATGCATATAAGAGAAACACCAGATTTTTATTGGCTGTGATTTTTATCTACTATTCTGCTACACAACCCAATCATTGAATAAACCAATGAAGTAGATTTTATTTACTGGACAATTTTTATTTTGTATTGTATTTTTAGTGTTGTTTTTAATTGTATATAAAATTAACATATTAGGTATTAGGTAAAAAATTTAAACTGCAGTTATTTTAAATAAATACAAACATCTATAAATGCTAATGCATTTTCCAAATACATCTGATATGGAGGTAGATTGCAAACTACTTACAAACCAAAGAAACGGCCATGGCCACCACATTCGCCCCCTAGTTTTAGGAACCTCTACATGGGGGTCTTCGAGGAGGACCACATGTATGGGTCCACTTCTGGGGCAGATCTGGTGTTCTATGGCCGGTTTATTGACATACTTGAAAACGAGAGAAATCTCAATTTATCCTTCCTGGTAAAATATTTTATAAATAAATAAATTGACGGCCCCTTTTTTTTCTTTAGGGGTTAAGAGGAAGCAGCTATTTGCTTATTCTTGAATCACAACAATTTTGGTCTCACTTTCACCAAAAATATTCCAAAAACTTTTATTGAATTCCTGGATTTAGAATTGGTCATGTCTAAGGCAGATATTATTAAAACCTTTTTCAAAAAGTGGGACTGTAATAGTTTTCTCAACTATAGCAGCAATCACTACCTCAGCTGGAAAATGGGCAGTTCAGACGAATATGTAGGAATTACACCAGTGTGAAGGATTTTGATTCACAAGCCTTGATTTTAAAAGAAAGATTTAGAGAGAAAAGTTATCCTACATCCTTAGTCCAACAAATTTATGATAAAGTATGTAAGGAAATAGGAGCAAATATTTTCATAAAATCCTCTCGTAAGAGAAAAGAGCAAAAGTACTCTGACATAGTTAACAAGCCTTTCAGCCAGATTACGAGTTTTGCGTTATGGCTGCTCGCTAATTACTTGTACGTTATTTTCACCACTCACCTTTCATAGCGCTGCTATTACAGGTTTACAAAAAGCAGGCTTGTGCGGGCGATATGGTTGCGTTGAGCTCCA
>CAJPDP010118015.1:0-12272 GCA_905336975.1 Bombina variegata variegata | reverse complement strand
CTCCCCTGGCCTTTTTATGAAAGGTCAAGGAGATGCATATGGGAAAATACTTAAATTTAAAAGCTGGAGTCCCAGACTGAATCCAATTGGTCTCTTGGAGGAAAGCTACCTCAATTCTATGTGTGGTAAGAAACCTAAGCAGCAAGCTTCTTTTTGTAGGAGAATTGAGGCCCCTAACGTTAAGAGTGCAAAGTCTCATTGTAGGGAAGGGATGCGGGGAGGGAAAAAAAAAGGGGGGGGTCACTTTATATCAGATGGATTAAATGCTCTTCAGACTGGGCAGAGACTACAAAACTCTGCCAATGAAAAGATAATGCGGTGGATAAACTAGTTGTCCCTTACCGCACAAGTGTGGGGGCGGAGGAGAGGACAATAACAGTAAAGTTCCCCTCCGCTGCTGGTGCATGTAATAAACAGAAAACAATTTCAACTGTGACCAACATGAGAACTAAAACAGTCATATAAATTCCCTAACTGCGAAGGTGCCAGAAGGGAATAGGGGGAGAGGTGAGGGTAAGAGGGATGTGAGGTGGCAAAAGTCAGGAGGTAGGATGTTACAAAGGTAGGGAAGAGGTGGTTAGTGGAATGCAGGGCCCTTTAGTGGTCAACATTTAGGTTAGCCCGCAGATGGCGGGACGTCATTGAGACAATATCACATTTGACACTTCTAAAGCCACCTGAATACATGTCAGTATCATAAAAACCCTCATGAATTGAGAAATAGGACAAGGGAAAATGAATGGGTAGGAAAGGGGAGGGAGGGGTTGGGAAAAACAAAGATAGTCTCATTCATACTGTGAACTTCCTGCTCCATAGTGTGTAACCGTGTTGTTACTGCCCTCACAAAATATCAAAATATATGTGCTGATTAATTGTGCCTTTGAAATCTCTTATATATGGGCTGTGTGTAAAATGACAATTAACTGAAGTATAGGAGACAAACGTATTACCAAACTGACAATGGTTAACGTAAACCCAGTGTAATGAGTCAAACAAACAACAACATTCCTTCCACAAATGTTCAGTAATTACCCAAGATTTGCTTATTTCTTTTCTGTCACAAAATGAGTAAAGTTATCACTTACTGGTTGTGCTTCTAACTTCTGAGCGCTGGATCAAGCTGGCCGGGTAGCTCCAAACGTAGATACAAACAAAAAAAGCCACTGCAGATCCTCCCCATGTCAGACTGAGCCGAACTCCCCCGGAAATGAGGTAAAGACACACACACAGCCCCGAAAGGTGCACACTAAGTGCGACTGAGCCAGCCGCAAGTAGTCCAAAGCAAAACAAAGAAAGCTGCACTAGGAAGGCACGAAGGTTAAAGCTAAAACAACGCTTTTATTAATAAAAAATTTGGGGGTTAACAGGTTAAGGGTGTTTGCAGTTGGCTTGTGGTGGTTTAGGGGTTAAAAGGTTAGGGGATGTTTGCGGCAGGATTGTGGCAGCTTAGGGGTTTAGGGTTAATAGGTTAGGGGATATTTGCGGTTGGCTTGTGACATTTTAGGGGGTGTTTGCAGTGGAGGTTATGGGGTTAATAGGTATTTTTATTGGGCTTGGTGCTAAATATTTAAAAGGTTTAATTTACTATACATTGCCAACGTTGGTGCCAATGCTGCTTTGAATATTTCACCAAGATCGCCACCCTTTGCGATGTATAGTAAAACTCCTCTTAGCGATGCTGCCTTTAAACAGTGGTGTCAGCACTTTTAAATATTCTGAAGGCTTTCTTGACATTGCTTCGAATCCCTTTTCAAAAAATTGCCACATCACAGGACTTTCAATCATCAGGGCCATAGACTGCCAAAGACACATACATTCCCCTTAGCTCCGATCAGCCTATCTAGGTTTATGCATCAACAAAGGATAACAAGAGAAAAAAAGCAAATTTGATAATAAATATAAATTGGAAAGTTGTTTAAAATTGCATGCCCTATCTGAACCATGAATATTTAATTATGACTTAACTGTCCCAATTTTTACTATTGTTTTGTAACAATAGAGGTTGAGTTTTGGTTCACACATGTAAATTTTATCACCATTCTATAGGTATCATTTACATTACACCTTCACTACAGATAGCAATACTGCTTTTCACATTTCGCCAGTGTCAGAGAAGCATTTGCCTCCCATAGTGAAAGTGATGGTAAATTTTACATAATTTTAAAATATCATTACATTCTTGTAATTTTTCTTTTTATTGAGATAGCAGGAAACAAAATGTACAATAGGTACAACAGGTTATAAAGACTTCCCAGATACAGTTCAAATATTTGACATTACATCAAAAGGAACAAGACAACCTGAGTAGGCATTGAGTTGCAGCTCCTCGTTTTAGTTTTTAATGTATGAAAATTCTAGAGTGCCTTCAATGACCTCCAGGACCACTTATGGGTCCACATACTGGGAATACTAATGAGGACACAAAAGTTAACGTCTGCTAGAACAAGGAAAAATCATGTAATAGAAAACTATAGAAAACTAGTGCATTTAAGACAAAATATCAGGAATTTGAAGCACATTTGTAGTGGCATATCATTCGTAAAGAACAGAGAACATAAACTTAAACACATTAACATTACCGTGTGAGGGTCTGAAGAGCCATGTCCAGATATGTTAGACATCAAGAGAGAGGGGGAAAAAAAAGGGGGGGGAAGGGGGGAGTAATGAGAGGTGTGGAGAGGGGGTGTTGCAAACTGAGGTGAGAATCTAATCAAACCTAAGCCCTAGGCATGGCCTCCCAAGACTGCGCTTCAGTCCACACAAATTCATCCCATGGGTTCCAGATTAAACAGTACAGGTCAGTACACCCTTCTACACATAAAGAGTACTCCTCCATTTTCTGGATATAAGCGAGAATGTCGAGGACAATTAGAAGGGTCATAGAGGTATCTTTTGTCCACTGTCTGGCTATTGCTAATTTAGTAGCAAGGAGAATGGAGATACAGAGGGCAGTGAAAAAGAGCTGTATTACTAGTTAGATGCTGTACCAAATGTAACTGTAGTAGTAAATTTCCAATCGGGGATCAACCCCATTCTAGCTTGTGACAACCCCACCATATATGTAAATGAGTGCCTCTCCCCATATCTCCCTCTCACAATTATTCACAGCATGAGATTTAGAGAACAAAGAACAATTGAGTAAACGTTTATAGTGGAAAGACAACGAGCTGCATGTAGATTTACTGGCAATCCACTTACGCTCCCATTGTGTAAGGGTCCTGACACCAGATTTGGAAAACTCCCAAGATAGCAGCAAAGGTCAGCCTAAGATATTCAAATTTGAGATCTCTAGGGAAATCAGAAATTGGGAAATTACTTGGCGGTAATATAAGAGTGTCACTTCTATAATGGTCAGAGACCTGCTTGATTCCCAGAGCTTCCCATCATCTAGGTCTAGAGTTAGGAAGACAATATAGTAGCATCTTTATTGAGTGAGCTGTAGAAGTATAAGGGGCCACCTGTTGGTGAGATTGAAGTTCCCGCCAGCACCTAAGGCAAATTTTGATAATGGGATTATACACCCCCTTGAGAATATCAGAGTGATCAGGTATCAAAATCAAATCATCCAGGTACATGCCGGCTGGCAGAGATACCTGTTCCAGCTGGTACCATCTCACCTTGCTGGACCTGTGACAAGAAGGCAACCTTATAATAATGGGTAACATTAGGGGCCGAAAGACCTCTGCACTTCATCCGCTTCTGGAGTTGAAGAAGGGCAAGTCTGGGAGGGCGACCCTTCCAAATGAACTTCGTAAAGACTGATTGAAAATGATTGATAAGATAGGTAGGAACTGCTACCAGGAGACACCTGAAGAGGTAAGTCAGCCTAGGAAGTAGCATCATTTTTAGTGCCATCACTCTGCCCATCCACAAAACCTCCAAGGTCGACCACTTTGCAGTCAGTTGCCTAAAGTCCTGAAGCAGCGATTCATAGTTTTTGGCAATGACCATCTTAGAGTCACACGACAATTCAACACCCAAATATTTCAGTGAGTCAGTGGTCGCTTCAGTTTTTGTATAGTTTAACTTGTAAAAAGACAGCCATCCGAACTCAGACAAACATCAAACAGAGCTGGGAGAGAGTCTTCAGGCTCCGATAAAACAGAGCTAAGATGTTAGAAGTATCTTATAGTATAAGACTATAAATGTCTGCACTCGCCCTAAGTCTGCAGGCCAGCAGTTAGATGGAAAAGACAAATAAGAGCGGAGAAAGGGGGCAACCCTGTCTCGTCCCATTTTTTATATCAAATTACCTAAAGCAGGAACCTTGGCCCCTCACTCTGGCCGAGGGGGCCGCATATAACTCCATTACTGCAGAAGTGAATTTGCTTGGGAAGAGGAAAGCGTGGAGGACCTCTGTCATATAATCCCACCGCACCCTATCAAATGCTTTTTCAGCATCTAGTGACAGGGTTACCAATGGAACCTCAAGAGATGCCGACTCTGAAAAGATGTTCAGAAGTCTTCTAGTGTTCTCTGAGCCCTGACGTCCCACCTGATCAGGATGTATTAGGAGGGGGAGGACCCGATTTAGCTAAAATTTTGTAATAGATTTTCATGTCTCCATTAATAAGAGAGATAGGGCGATAACTCTCGCACAAACTAGGATCTTTCCCAGGCTTAAGGATTATGATAATGGAGGCCACTAAGAACTCTTTGGAAAACCGACCTGACTCAGAAACTGTATAGAAAACCCTGACCAAAATGGGACTGAGAAGTGCTGCAAACCTTTTATAGAATAGAGCTCCATAGTCATCCGGCCCCGGTGCCTTATGTAGCCTGAGGCTTTTGATAGTAGATATAATCTCTTCAGCGGAAATGTCAGCTGCCAAGAGGTCCTGAGCCTCTTCAGGGACATGAAGATCTGCTAGGAATTTAGAAATCTCTGTTTTGGAGGCATATTGAGTGAAGTTAGAACCTTCGATCTGATACAACTGACTGTAATAGCTAACAAAAGCTTCTCCAATATCATTACGCGAGTAATATCTACAGTGATCTTTCTTTAAGAAGGATATCTTGTTCAGGAGGGAGAGTTGTCTCAATTTATGGGCTAACAATCTATCTGCCTTATCACCTTTGTGGTAATACCACTGCTTCAAGAGGTAGAGATTATGTTGGACACGTTCCAGTTCAAGTTTTTCGATCTGCTTTCTCACTGACTGTACTCTGTCAACTAAGGAGCTTGGGTGCTCCTTTTTTAGTTGCCCTCTCAACGTATTGTAATTGCAATATAACTGGGCCAGAGAAGAGCCTCTTGATTTCTTAAGATGGCTGTTGTGTCATATACACATACCTCTCAGGAAGGCCTTAAGTGTTGCCCACAGAGTCAGGACCGAAGTGTTCCCTACATCCTTAATCTCTTTATACCAGGTGGGTACATGGATGTCCGAGAGAAGATAGTCCAGCAAACGCCAGGAGCTTTTAACGCTTTTAACGCTACATAAGAACGTGAAGGATGCATCTATGATGACCGCATCGTGGTCTGACCACGCACACGGCATAATCACTGCACTCGCTATCTCATCTAAAGACCAAGAGGAACAAAAGAGATAATCCAATCTCGAGAAGGACTGATGGGAGGTTGAGAAGTATGTATGATCAGTGTCATCAGGGTGAAGAGCTCTCCATATATCATGAAGTGTGTATTGGGATATCAAGTTCCTAAAGTGCTGAGAACAATTGTCACCTCTCAGGGAGGCAGGCTTTTTGCTTCAGAATTTTCTATCTCTGACAGGGTCCCAGACCAGGTTACAATCGCCTCCCAGGAATACATGACCTTGTTTGAGTTTATCTACTTTATTTAGAAGCTTGCGCAGGAAACTGTTTTGGTTAATATTGAGGAGTACAGAGTCACCAGCGTACAAAGGGTATTATTTATACGACAAACATTAATTACATAGCGTCCCAAGGGATCAACCTCCTCGTAAACAGATTCATAGGAGGTGTGTTTGCCTATCGGGATTGTAACTCCCCTGGCCTTTTTATGAAAGGTCGAGGAGATGCATATGGGAAAATACTTAAATTTAAAAGCTGGAGTCCCAGACTGAATCCAATTGGTCTCTTGGAGGAAAGCTACCTCAATACTATGTGTGGTAAGAAACCTAAGCAGCAAGCTTCTTTTTGTAGGAGAATTGAGGCCCCTAACGTTAAGAGTGCAAAGTCTCATTGTAGGGAAGGGATGCGGGGAGGGGAAAAAAAGGGGGGGCACTTTATATCAGCTGGATTAAATGCTTTTCAGACTGGGCAGAGACTACAAAACTCTGCCAATGAAAAGATAATGCGGAGGATAAACTAGTTGTCCCTTACCGCACAAGTGTGGGGGCAGAGGAGAGGACAATAACAGTAAAGTTCCCCTCCACTGCTGGTGCATGTAATAAACACAAAACAGTTTCAACTGTGACCAACATGAGAACTAAAACAGTCATATAAATTCCCTAACTGTGAAGGTGCCAGAAGGGAATAGGGGGAGAGGTGAGGGTAAGAGGGATGTGAGGTGGCAAAAGTCAGGAGGTAGGATGTTACAAAGGTAGGGAAGAGGTGGTTAGTGGAATGCAGGGCCCTTTAGTGGTCAAAACTTAGGTTAGCCCGCAGATGGCGGGACGTCATTGAGACAATATCACATTTGACACTTCTAAAGCCACCTGAATACATGTCAGTATCATAAAAACCCTCATGAATTGAGAAATAGGACAAGAAAAAATGAATGGGTAGGAAAGGGGAGGGAGGGGTTGGGAAAAACAATGGTATGTGTGGGCATCAGTAAATGCTATTGGTAGGAGAGCCAGTACATTTATGAGAGGAATGTGAGGAGGAGGGGGGCATAGACAAATAGCCTGCAACCCCATGTAAGGGGAGTCCACCTTCCTTAAGGATACGTGATAGTAGGACTTATGTCACAAGTATAAGTATGGGGTATCATAACCATTAATGGGGAAGTCATTAGTATTATTGTACGGCATAGGTTTTTGAAATCGAGGTGGTTGTAGGTGTTATTTCACGTACCCTATCTATTACCTCCAGGATGGCTAAAAAGGTGGGGTGGGAAATTAGGAGGGGTGTCCTAAAGAATATATGACATAGCAAATATCACATCTCAGAAAAGAGGGAAAAAAAGAAAGGAAAAAAAACAAACAAACAAGGGATATACATATAGGATTATACACATATCATATATTGCTAGGATTGTCCATTGGCTCAGTCCTTATCAAACATTGCATCTTATAAGGCATAAGACTTAAATGCTGCTTTTTCTTACCCTACCTTACCTTTGTCAATCAGGGGAAGGAGAAGCTTCTGGCTATTAAAGAAGAGTCTTTTATTTACATCTCAACAAGATAATAGTATGAAAACTGAACCCAAGAGTATTTCAAAGTTCAACTGAGTGAGGAGTTGCCGCTATAGCAATCCACTTGGGACCACATAAAACAGAAATGGAAGGCACGCTCATGGGAAATGGTCCTGCCCATTTGGATTCCAGATGGGAGCTCCGGCTCTCAGCGCTTGGTCGACTTGAAGAGGTTGATTCTGAGAGACAGCTTCACAAGGGGGCAATTGCCACTTTTTTAGTAGGTCATGGCCCTGTCTAGGTGAGAGAGCCATATACTGAGTTCCAGCCTTAGTGATAATCAGCCTCGTAGGGAAGCCTCAATGGTAGGCAATTTGATGTAGTCTTAAGACACTGGTGATTTCAGTGAAGGTTCTCCTTTGTTGTAATGTATGGGATGACAAATCTGGGAATAAAGTGATATCCTTATACTGTCCAGAAAGAGTAAGTTGTCACAGAAGAGTCCTCAGCAGTTGCTCTTTATAAGAGAAATAATGCAGACGTGCTATTGTATCCCTGGGTTTTTCCATTGGGAGGTTCTTGCGCCTAGATGCCCTGTGTATCCTGTCAATCCTACTGTCCTCCCCTCCAAGGGATCCTAATATTGTTTGGAACAAGAACTGAGCAAAGTTTTTGAGGTCCTGTGCTGTGACAGTCTCAGGGATACCTCTGATCCTCACAATGTTCAGCCAGTTTAGCCTCCAAGGAAGATAGTTGATCAGCTAGGTTCTGAGTGTAGCTTATCCAATTTGTGTGGTCTACCAATAGGTCTTACTGCTTCCTCTCTATAATATCTGTTCGTTCATTAATGGTAGAGATGGCTTTGCGTAGATCATCAAAAGATCTTTAAATCTTTTTGCAAATGACTGACTCTGTCTGTCCAATAGTTGCTTCATGGAGTCTACTGTGATTGCATCCCCTTGGGAGCATGAAGGTGGAGAGTGCCGAGAGCTAGTCCACCCCCTCAGACGGGTCAGGAGAGAGGGATCTTTCATCATCAGATAGGCCTGGATTTAAGTCCCTAAGAGGCTGAAAATGGTCAATGACGGTTTTCTTGGAGGCCATGCTGGGTTTATGCTTCCTCCGTGCTTGCTGCGACATTGTATAGAATGGATAGATAAGCCAGTCTTTGTTGTTATACACTGAAAAATGGTAGTAATAAAAGAGACAACACCAGTGAGATAGTAGAGTTGGTCACATAAAGCTTGCACCGGCAGGGCAGGGAACTATGATTCTTTAATCAGCCATACTGTGCCCAGACTCGCTGGGGGGTAGAAGAAAGGAGAGTCCCAGTAGACCTTAAAGTGATTTTAGGTTAGCAGTGGGGGGCAACTGCCGGGTGATATTGGATCCGCTGGGCTGGAAATAAATGTTGCTGGGACCAATTGATATGCTGTAGGCCGGTGCAATAAAGTCTAATTTACAGTCTATTAGCAAATGTGTGTGTTAATTATAAGGCCTCCACAGATCACTTAAATACAATGGCTCCTGCAGAAGCTGTGAGATGTATGGGCCTTCTTAAAGAGAATGCTCCTTCTTTAGAGCAAAGGAGGTAATGCAGTGTGGGCCTTATTTGATTCTGATGCATCTACACAACTGTATCTCTATGACCCCACTACTGGAGAGAGTAAGGCCCAAACTAAGATACTGTTTGCCCAACCTAGGCTACCTTTAAATGTAAAGTGCGTGTGGTTGTGTAACTTCGCACTTACTTAAACAAAATGGCTATATTTTCCGAAAACCACACAGGCCTCCAAACTGCTTCTCGCTGCTCCTCTCACCTTCCCAACTGCAAGCCGCACTTTCAGGTGAGGTCCGGGGGATCTTTTACAGGTGGGCCAGCAAAGGTGCCCCCCAGAGCCGTAGGGCTGATATAGGAGGTGTCACCAAGTAGTACTCATGGGAGCACTGCACAGAGCAGCTTTTCGACTAGTGGTCCTCTGACCATCGACTTAGTGTCCACTCCTGGCCCACAACGAACCTGATAGTCATCAGGGCAGCTGCCGACTACTCTCCGGTAACAGGGGTTCTGGAGCCTCAGGATGTCACATCCGCTCCAACGATCTCGGCCTACAGGCCTGTAGCTGTTGAGTTCTGGTATCCACCAGTTGCAATCAATCTCGCCCTCAGCAAGTTCCCGAGTGGTGACTTGACTGCTCTCTCCACCGCAGGACCGTGTTGGGAAAGATGTTTTTTAGGCTACGACGTAAGGTTAGGACAATTATAATAGAAGATCTAGCAGGAGCTATGATCAAACACGTCCTCTCTAGAGATCACTTGGCTCCGCCCCCCCAATTACATTCTTAGTTAATTTCCCAATGAATCCTTTGTTTTTCTCGTTATGCTATTGTAAAGTAATTGTTAGTATTTCCCCATTTTAAGTTTCCCCCCTCCCTCTCGTCCTTCTTTTTCTTTAGTGTAGTGACATATAGAGCAGTACCACCTGCTCTATAGGTAATTGGCAGTGTGAGATGATTTGCATAATGTACACCCACCCAAAGTAAACATCACTTCCGTGTAAGCAATACAGCAATACAAGTAAATAGTGAATCACAACTCTTTATTACTAGTTACTTGCATTGCTGTTACCTATTAAGGACTCCTTTAGTGAAGAAAGCACATATGAGAAAAGCTTCTGCTGGTAGAACAGAGCGGGTCAATATTGTGCATGCATGGAACATGTTAGGAAGCCCTCAAATAGAAAACAACGAGCTGTATAGCTAAGCTGATGATTGGGTGACAGTGACAAATGTCACAAGAACAATAACAACAGGGGAAGGTGTTAGAAAACCTGGAAGTACTATTGTTTTACAACAAAATAAACATTTATAATCATCTAAAAAAATAATAATTATGAATTAACAATTTAAATGTCATTCTATCATATTATTCTTATAAACTGTGCTTGGTTTAGCATCACTTGAAGTGTAGTAAAATGACTCTTGGCAAGACTATCTTTAAACACTGATTTCAGCAGTTTATAACATTCCACTGGCAGTCTCCATATGGATATCTTTATTATTGTGACAATGCTTACAATATTAACCCTTGGGACACTTGGTCCCTTAGCTTCATAATTCTCAATGTTAAATAATAGTAACATGTAATAGAACATCAGCTATAACAGGGTGATAACAGACAAGCAAATTCAATATGGTGGTACTTGATCAGTATCTATTATAGGCCTTTTACAGATCATCAGGTACAATACACAGGTAACACCCCAGCAGGTACTATTAGAAGGTAACAGATCTGCATGTACTATATACAAGTAACAAGCCAGCAGGTACCACAGACAAGTAAAAGGTCAGCAAGTGTAACAGGGAGTTTAAAGACAAGCAATTACAAAAGGGAGGCTAAGATCATCAAGTATTATAGGCAGATAAAAGACAAACAGTGTAAAAAGCAAGTAATGGGACAGCAGATATAATATACAGGTACCATAGACAGTTAGAAGGACAGCAAAGGCATGCTGCAAGCACTAAGATACAACACAAGGGTGTATATATACACTGGATAGATGTAGGTTGGCTGCAGACACTAGGTCCATGATCATGCATCTAAATAGTAAACTCAACCCCATATAAGTCAAGTATTTTTTAGCACCAAGATTGGTTTTATCATCCATGTTCCTTGGCATAAGCTGCAAAAATTCACAACAGTTCTGAGCACTCCATGATGCAAAGGATTTTTATTTTTATTTGCAGCCCTTGCCTGTGAGACAGACTGAGCAATCCACAATGCACTGTGAGCACCAGTTCCAGGCAGGATGCTGGGTAGCTGTGATGGGCTGAGGCTAACTGATCAACTAAGGATGAGGACAAAGGGGGCCATCATTTTATATTAGCATAGCCTCAATCCCCTGAAAAAAATACAGATGTTACCAGATTTTTGAGATATCAGCACCCTGGCAAATCAGTGGTCTTTGGATGAAGCTTTCCTTTTTTGTGAGCCACTATGGTATTGCACCCACTGCAACAATTACTGTTGTGAAACAGACCAGAATAACACTGTCCATTAAAATTATATTTTCTATACAAACTAGTTGCTTGATTCTTATTTAGCACACCTTTAGCAGTAACTAAAAATATGTGGAAACAAATCAATAAAGAATGAAAAAGGACATCTTATAGTTGGAATCATTTAAACAATACACATTATTTCTGCTGGCAATAAAAATCTGTTTGTTTTCTTTACAAACTTCTTGTGGATCCCCGAGGAATTATAAACATCAATAAACTAACATTTGTATTCAAATCCAGAATGTTGAAATCTTTGTTGATGTACTTTGTCTTCATTTTAACTTTCGACCTTGTGCCTTGCAAGGATTTTGCTACAGTGAGCTACCATTACAGAAACTCCCTAAAACCTTTGAAATAAATGACCTGTTAACAATAAAATAAATATGCTGATTGGTCATATATATATGTGTGTGTGTGTGTGTGTGTATGTGTATGTGTATGTTTTAATATTTCATAGAAGACTTTATCCGCAACTTGTTGTTTTTATTTATACATTGCCAATATAAAATGTCACTGTTATGAATGTGTTATGCTTATAATATTGCGACCTCATTGTAACAAACGTGTTATTAATAGGGAACACGTTTGTTACAGTGCAGTCGCAATATTATATAAGCATAACACGTTCATAACAGTGAGATTTTAGTTTGGCAATGTATAAATAAAAACAGAAGTTACTGACTTGGAATATTAATATTGCGAACATGGATTCTTCCTAAAAAATTAAAAGAAAACAAGGCAAATACATGATTTTTATAAACACGACAAGACTTTAAAGGGACATTAAACCCAAACATTTTCTTTCATGATTCACGCAGAGACCTCTATCAACGGTCTTGCGGACCTGATCCGACAGTGCGGATCAGGTCCGCAAGACCTTGCTAAATGCGGAGAGCAATACACTCTCCGCATTTAACATTGCACCA
>CAJPDP010118011.1:0-11780 GCA_905336975.1 Bombina variegata variegata | reverse complement strand
CATAAACATTTTTTAACTGTAATAGCAAACAAATTGTGAAACTCATTACCTGAGGAGGTAGTAAATGCCAATATCTTAGATACATTTAAAAATGGTAATTTAAGTTCAACTGGAGCTTTTTTGCAAGTATATTAAGATTTGTATAAGTGGAACTTGATGGTCTTTTTTCAACCTAATCTACTATGTAACTATATTTCTATGTTAAATAAAAATATGCAGTAAAATATTGAATTGTTTACTCCCATTAAAAATGTAAAGAAATGCAAAAATTGTGCTATACGGAAAAAACAAATAGCAGGAAATTGTGCTGGAAAGAAATGATTTAAGGTACACTGTAAAAATTATAATAAAACTATACTGCTCATGCAACAAATGCTGTGAAATTCATATTTATTATAAAAAAATTCAAAACGTATAGTTTCCTTATTGCATTAGTTTCCCGCCTCTGCTATTGGATTGAAGCAGTTTTTACAGGTAAAAGTTGGCAGGTGTGGGTGCGTTTACATTGCAGTCTATGTGTTACCTGTAAATATATGTAAATGCGTAAATACATATATATTTATATGTTAATATATGTATATATACATACACACACAAAAATATATATGTATATATTTCTATACATGTATATTTAAATCTACTGCGCCACTTACACCCTTCTGTGTGCTAGGTTCTAATGCCGTGTCACACGGAATGAGAACAAGGCTTCCATTGGAGCCTATAGAAGTGCACTCTTGTGAGCGCTAAGGTTCTGTGCAATGCGAAAGCAAGGTCGCGTTTGCATTGCACCTAACTACTAATACCAGCGCACATTTGCGTGCACTGGTATTAGAAAGTGGAGTAAAAATATAGCCCTTGCAAAAGCGATATTTTGTGCTCCACTTGTAATCTGGCCCTTAGTATTTACATATTTTACATAAAGACTGCAAAGCCATCAATAAACACATCAGAAGAAGCTAAATATATATTTTATTTGTTTTCTCTTTAATCAATTGTTTTATTTACAGTGAAGCTTGGAATGCATAATCATATTGTAGTCCACTCAATGTAGAATGCATGAATACAATTCTTTAGCCCAAGCTTTTGGAAATAACAAAAGACACATGTTATGTTTGCCTCAAAGGAACTTTTATAATGATTTAGTTTGTACGACTAATGTACAGAACTGGACAACATTTGTAAACACTTCCCCTGATACAATGGAGATGTCTTCAAACCTTGCTGTAGTTTGAAAGATACAGCTTGATATGTGTGGTATTGATTTTTTTAAAGGATTGTCCTGTATTGTACATTTTTTGGCTTTGCATTCTAAATTGTGTAACTGATTTCATCTTTAATTTTTAACTGAATGTAACTGGAGAGTATTTCTGTTTGGCATTCATGCAGTTTTTAGATACCAAAGGAATATTTGATGTTGCTGGGAAATTGTCCAATATGCTTTGCTTGCTGTTCAGTGTGCAATGAATATGTTGACTCAACTAATGAGTAAGTGTCTGGTTTCTTGGATATAGAATACTGCAGATAGGAATGCTTGCATGTTCTGACACATGGAACAGGATTTGGATCTCCTAAGTACTTTTTTTTTTTCCTAATCAAAGTTTTCAGCTTTGTCAGACAAGACAATTCTTATGAGGACATTTTCTTTTTAGAGAAATAACCTCTTGCAGAAAGGCTGACAAATTGAAACCACTTGGTTTAATTATGAGGGTAAATGTTTCTTTCTTTCCTTTCTTTCCTCCTTTCTTCTTTAATTTTTTATTTTTCTTTCTTTCTTTCTTCTCTGTATAACATATTTATTCCCTAGTTTCATGATATGTTATATTCAGCAGATATTGCTGTCAAGATTGGTACGTTTTTGACATATAGGCAGACTCTATCATCCCTGACAGTGAGTGCAACTGCACTACATGTAGACAGCCTGCCAGGTGCGTTTTTGCATTCATTCTTATAACCAAGCCAGTGATTTCCCATAAAGGGCAAATGTAACGCAATATGACATTTGCTTCAGGAGGTTAAAGACTAAAAAAAGACATATAGTAAATGAGCAGAAGCTGCAAAATAAAAAAAAAGCTAATAAGATTGCAGAACACCAGTGCTGGTGCCATGTAATTCATTTAGTTTTACCATTGTTTAGAATAAATAGAAAAAAAAAGCCATTTTGTTTGTAAATTTTAGTTTGTACAACGAGTTACAATAAAGTTATGTTATATAACACTAATTTAGCGGTACTAAATGAACTTTACTAACATTAAAGGGACAGTACACATATAAAAACAATTGTTTTTATATTAATGTATTTTCATTCGGCTGCAGAGTATAAAATGTATGAGATATTGCATTTTCAGGTTTATTTGTGTATATGAATTAGCTGGTTTTGTGCTTTTAAACCACAGCCTATTACAATGGGTTGAGCTTGCAGGTAATATAAGATCTCATGTTACCACTTTGTGTACAAATACTTGCTTCCTTTTCTTATATTTGTCTGGAAAACCAAAGCTCAGTTCTTAGAGAGAACAATGGGAAATTAACATTTTATTACTTAACTATCCTGCACCCCACTATGAGTGTAATTTCTTCTGCTGGCTGTGTTTACTTAAAAAGCCAAAATAAGGGTGAATGAGCTACTTGTAAACAATTTAATACATTCTAGCAGGTAAAATTGATCATTGGGAACAATTTAAAGGGGAGAACATTTTTAGGTGAACTGTCCCTTTAACTATTTATAACCAGTAAAGTGTGCTGTGTTCAAAATGACTGTATTTATTTTATGATACTGTTCTGTGAAACAATGTAGCATACTGCAAAATTCTGAATATATTTCCTTCAGGTTTCATAGATTTTGGATGATCAAGGAGCATGTTTTATGTGTAGTAATGTATTGCTTCATAAACTGCTGAACAGGTTACATTAAATATAGAAAAATATACAAGCAGTAAAATGCAAAGGAGTCAAAGACTAGCAAACAGTTCTATGATCCTGTGGAGTGCAAACTTTTCCTGTAGATTGTAAGACCATCGGAGCAAGGCGTCTCCCTTATGATTTTTTAATATGTTTTATGTATCTGTATTTCTATCCTTACTTTTCTTTTTTTTCTTCTATGAATCAGTGTCATCATCATAGATTCAGTAAAACACTTTGTATGTTATGTTGCCTGTGGGAAATGTGACAAAAGGTGAGATTCAAACAGATTTGTACCCACACCTTATCAGAAGCAGGAGTGGAAAGATTCAGCATCATTGAAATCATCTTGCAACCGGTATACCCTCAATGTTTCTCCTCTTTAATTAGTTCTCAGTTATCAATTTAACCTGCTGGTTTGTGTTAAATTGTATACAAATAGCTAATTTTACATTATTTTGGCATTTGAAATAGCTGATTTTGCTTGTGGTATCCCTATATATAAGTATTTGCTATAGAACAGCAGTATAAACATAGCCAGCAGAATAAATTACACTCCCAGTAGGAGAGATAAGTAATATTATATTCATTTTCAGTTGTTCTCTCTAAAGTATTGTAACAGCTAGAAAATTTGATGAATTCGGAACATAATCTCACCTGAACAAACCTTGGCAGCATAATGAGCTTCTGTAAATATAGTCCATTGTGTAGCCCTATTCTTGTACCCAGCACTGGAGAAGTTGGTTGCCCTTTACAAATAAGTGACAAAAATAATAAATAGGGATTTTCTTGTTATTTCACAAATGTTGGTCAGTTTGTAATGTAGATAATTCTATTCTTAATAGCCTTACAATATATTGTATGCTAATTAATTTGTTCTTTTAAAAATGTTCCCGAGGCCATACAACAAACATTTCCTTTATTTTTCACATTGTACATGCTAAATTATATTGGGCCAGATTATCAGTGAAGCGCAAATTAACGCTTTTGCTAGAGCATTCATTGCGCTAAAAGTAATCTTATTGCTCTCATTGGGTTGTGCTCGTATTACGAGTTGAAAGTAAACTGTTTTCACTCTCGCGCTAACCCGACTAGCGCAAAAAGCCAAAGTTAGAATATTGCGTATGCGTTCACGTATTCCGCCATAGAAGTCAATGGAGAAAAAACACCACACTCTTGCGCAAACCAGATAGCATATTCTCATGTGCGCTAACCCGACATAACAATATGAATATTTCACATTCCAATGCTCTTAACATAACAGAATATGTTCTTGTTATTCATAAATACATATTTTTACAAATATCTGATTTTTTTTGGTACAATATATATCTTTACCTATATATGTACACATGCTTATATATATAGGTATAGATATAAACAGATATTTCTAGGGATATCTATTTATAAATAGAAATAACATCTTCTGCTATGTGCAGAACATTGGAATGTGAAATATTTACAGTGAATACACAGTATAACTTTATTAAATATGAATATGGCAAAAATATGCTTTTTCGTGTTTTCACCTACGGAATAGCTCCAATGCACTTATATATCTGTCTGTATATGTGTTTATATGTATTTATTTGTGTATATATGTCTGTAAATACATATATACCCATATAAATACATAAATACATCTGTACACATATATAGACATATATACGGTATATATACATATACATTTTTTAAAGATGTATGTCTATGTTAATGCCCTTTGCCTGCCTGTCTTTTTTCTCTTACTCCTGAGACCTGATATCTTTGAGCCTTTATAACTTATTTGTGCAATATTTTTTTTAAGAATTGTTATTAGATTAAGTGTACTTTGTAGTGTATTTTTATGTGTTTTGTGCAACTTTTTTGTTTTGTGAAACAGTTAACCAGAGCTCTGCAGTTTCAGTAATCATTGTAGCGTAAATTGCAATTGCGCTCAAAGGATTATGTTTACTTTCCGCTTGTAATTCAAGCGGTAAGCCCGACAAACGCAAACCCCTTATCACTCGGGTGCAAATGATAACGCTTTACTCATAATCTGGCCCATTGTAAGTACATTTGTTAATAAAATGAATATTAACATTATTTTCTTGTACCATAAGGAGTAATTTTTCTCAGCAGATTGATGATCAAATGAACAGATTGTTTTCGTAGAGGAAGCCAAAGGTTTTCAAATGATTTATTTAGGGTGGTTCACTTCTGTCACGTAAGGCCGCTTTAAAATGCACATATGTACAATTACATAAAACAGATAGCACAAATTATTTGTGGTTTAGGGTAAATGTCTCTCTGTTTTCTGTGTAGCAACCATCTTGCATGAATTTTTAGTAGCGAGATGTGTAATTAGCATGTGGCTTCACAAGAATGGATAGCTATTAACTGTGTCTGTAATTACAGCAATGATGAATTTCTGTACTCACGTTTTTCTATTTAGCTTGTTATGCAGCAAAGGCAAGTTTTATTTACTGATAATCCAGTGTGCAGTTAGTTTCAGCAAGTTCACTCGAAATATCTTTATAGATATAGCATTTTGTTGATATCTTAACATTTTCTTCTGAAACTTCCCATTTTCCTTTTCATTTAACTGTTGTTAATATGATAAAATATTTCCCAGCATCAGTAATGAATATAACCATATGCTTATTGTTAACGCTTTTAAGAACTATAAGTAGAAGCATTGATTTTCGTCTTGCCAATTAATTATTGTGATAAACTTACCTATATAAAAAAAGAACTTTGTTCGCGTAATGTTTTTTTTTAATTAAATAGGACTGGATTTTTGTTTCTGTTCTTTTAAAATTTTATAAAGTCAAAGATGTTGAATGATTCAACTGCTATTCATATAACAGTTTTAGTTTCAAACCTGAAATAGAAAATACAAATAAAATGTATATAATTAATTACTGTGCACCTTGAAAAAAAATTAAACACAAATCAAACTACTCGTGAAATGATCTATTAACAAGGTGTATTACTTCCCCCCAGTTTTATTGTATGTCGTTAGTTCAACTATTTATAACTCTTGGGGTAGATTCTAATTTTACTGCTAGTCCTCCCTGAAAATATTGTGGAATTGTAAAAATAATTTAATATTCAATACCTGCTATAATTATTTGAATAAGTTAAAGTATTTGCTATATGTTAGCAATAATTCTCAGAACATCTATATTTCCTACATCTAGAAGTATTTATCCCCATTGAAATAGCATTGTTAGGAGAAACAGAGCATAATTAATTAAGACCCTGACAGCTGACATTAAGCATTGCTGGTGTTATATTTACATGCTGGTATTATGTGGACACTGGCCTTAAAACTCAGTGTATTCAAATTCCCTGTCTAAGTAATTAATTAACTCCCTATCCACCAGTGTAGTCCACCACATCAGTCCCTTTAATTAATTAACCTCTTAGCCGTTGTATATGTTGTAAGCAGTGAACAAGTGTGGTGGTCTTATTCTAAACTCATATGCAGAATGCTTCTTGAGCAGTTGCTTGTACATATGCATATTGCCATGATTTTATTTTTAAAAATAAATGCTGTTTTTTTTAATGGAATCTGTCTAACCTGGACCTTATTTTCCATGGGAGTGGTGCAATGTACTGATAGACCTATCTCTTGTACTTCCTTCTGCTTAGCAATGTACTTTCTATAACCTCTTAGCCATGAATACTACTCTTGAATTAACCCTGCACTCTCTACAGCACTTAGTATCTTTTTTACATTATATTTGTGAGTCCCATCATGATCCACAGTTTAAGTGTTCCACACAAAATAAACTTCCTCCTTCCACAACCATATACCACATACAATCACACTTATAAAAGTCCTCTTTTGTAGTCTACTTCCCAACATCACCTCAAAGGTTCCCTTTCTTCACAATGGACTCCATTCAACTGGCTCCTCTTCTCAATAGAGCTCAAGTCTCAGGGATCCTATTGCTTAAGGGTTTCTTACTAACCTAAGAACTCCCCTACTTTAATTGCAAGACCTATGTGGTACATTCTTTTTTTTAGCATCCTATATTTGTTGATTTTTTTAAAGGCTAGCCATTGCATCAAAGTTAGTAAAAAATAGTATCTATCCATATGTGTCTATCCCTTTTGATTGCATTATAACATGGGTTATACAAATGTTTTAAATAATGTACATAGATTTAAAATAAACATGATTTATCTACAGCAATAAAACACAATACACAGCAGCACTTCTTATGTAAAAAGGACATTTATTTCAACATATGGTCACCAGCAGATAAACACAGCAACATTTCGGATTCTCAATCCTTAATCATGCCTGAGGCATGATTAAGGATTGATAATCCAAAATGTTGCTGTGTTTATCTGCTGGTGACCATATGTCCATATGTTGAAATAAAGGTCCTTTTTACATAAGAAGTGCTGCTGTGTATCGTGTTTTATATGTGAGGACTTTGCAGCATCCAAGGAACAGCGTGCACTCGTACAGGAATGTGCTGGACTCTTATTTTGTTTGTATTATCTACCTAAATAACTGAACTTTATCAAATATGTAACTGTACTATAAATCATATAAGAAAATAATAAGATCAGAATAGAAAGAGGGTAATAAAAGATGTATTCTGTATGAAACTCGAGGCTCTGCATGTATTAGTAACTGGGAGGAATTTAATACACCCATAAAAATGAAATATCACAAGATTTGTGAAATATGAGAATGACTGTTATATGATGATGATATACAATCATGAACATCTAATAAGTAGAATGGATGATTTATTTCTAATATTTTTCATGTAATAACATATCAATCAATATAATATCTCATAGATTAACATTATTACTGTGGAGTTCCTTTCGAAGCTGAATGCCATTGTTTTAAGATCTGTATCAGAAGCTATCCAAAGGGAATTTACTCATGATATTGATCTGTGAATCTGGTTATTAAATAAACATTGATGTTTTTGATCTCTACACCAACTGTATGTTTGCAGAAAACAGCAACAAGCTTAACCCCTTAGATGTCTAAGAGGGCTTACTACTTATTTCACAATTGTACTCTTATTTTATTGCTCAGTGGATTTCTCTATTGAGGTTAGAGACTATTAGCTGAGATTAACTAATTCATAGTCAGAATTAAAATAACAGGTGGTCCTGTTAGTCTACCGATTAATCTTGCTTTTTTATTATACATATGATGACATATTATTGAGGTACTAGTGGCATTTAACAAAATTACCCATTGGAAGTATAGTATAGAGCAAAAAGACCCTGCCTAAGGAAGATGCTTGGGGATCTTAGTTTCTGGAAAATTTACTTACACATTGTCAATAGGTTTCCACAAGAAACAAACAAACAATCAAACAAATAAATAAATACAACTTCCATGAGAAAACCATTTTCCTGGGGGAAAAAAACTTTGGTAACTCCATAAATCTGTCACTGTACAAGGAAGCACATATGATGGCACTCAAGAAACTTTCACTAGCTCAGCCTATTATGCCAAGTTCTACAGAAACTAAATCACCAAGAAATATGGCGAACTGCTTCCTCTGCAAAACTTCCTTTAGGGCATTGTTTCTATACACAGTCATAAGAAATCAATTTATTGCCTTGGAGTAGATGCTAAGATTGTTAAGTGAGTAGAATGCTGGCTTAAGGATAGAAGGCAAATCATTTTAATTATTGGAGTACACTCAAATGAGAGGTCAGTTACTAGTTGTGTTCCGTAAGAGTCAGTTCTTGGTCCTGTTTTGTTTACCATGTTCATCAGTGATATTGAAAGTGAGCTTCAGGGGAAGGTTTGCTTGTTTGCTGTTGATACAAAAATTTGTAACAGAGTTGGTGTTCCAGGAGGGGTAGATCAAATGAACAATGATATTAAAAAGCTGCAGGACTGGGCAAATAAATGGGATCTGAAATGTAATATTGCCAAAAGCAAAAATATTTATATAGGATCCAAAAACTCAAAGGCCAATTATAGCCTTAATGGTACATTACTGACTGTAACTAAAGAGAAACAGCACTTGGGAATTATTATTTCAGACAATTTAAAATTCAGTAGACAATGCAGCAGTGCAGCCATTAAGGCCAGTCAAATACTTGGTTGCATTGGGAGAGGTATCAGTAGTAGAAATAGCAAGGTTCTTATGCCACTTTATAGATCATTAATCTGGCCTCATCTGGAATACTGTGCACAGTTCTGGAGACCATATATCCAGAAGGATATAAATAAACTAGAAACTGTCAAAAGGAGGGCTACTAAAATGATACATTGTCTAAAATATAAAATGTACAAAGAAAGACTCTATGATCTAAATATGTCTAGTTTAGAGGAGAGAATGGAGGTGACATGATATAAACCTTCAAATATATGAAGAGACCTAATACAGTGGAAAGCATTTTCCACAAAGAAATAAATGCCAAAACAAGGGTCACAATCTTAAGTTAGAGGGTAGCAGATTCAGGGGAAATGTAAGGAAGCATTGTTTTTACAGAAAGGGTTGTGGATTCATGGAATAAACTTCCAGTTGAGGTGGTAAACACAAAGGGCTAGATTACAAAGGGAGTGCTATTTTAACATGTGCCCGTAAAGGGGCAAATTTGCCAGTTTACGGGCGCACGATAAATAACCAGCAATTACAAGTGGCTGGTTAATTTCCCATTTGAGCTTAGCGCAATGAACCAGAGGTCAGACCAATTAAAAAAATGTGCCCCAATTGTAATTTCACGTTTGCATTGCGCCTAACTTATAATACCAGCGTACATTTATGTGCCCGGATATTACTAAGTGGCCCCCAAATAAAATGCTTGCGAAAGCGCAATTTTGCTCTTCAAGGGTTAAATGCATGGTTAAAGTGAGTTTTAGATCAGTAACAGTTCTGAGCTGAACCTGATACAGTGCTGGACCTGAGCTGAACATGGCGGTTATTGGTAGCTACACATATATACTGCTCTGATTGGCTTAGCAGCTATGTTTTGTTCTAGACCAGTAAAGCCTTGCTGAAGTTGAGCTGATTTTAACTATGTTAAAGCTAGCACTGCAGAATCTGTTGGTGCTCTACAAATAACCGATAATAATTAAAAAATAATAATAATAATTATGTGTTTAAATCCTTTTGTGAGGGTAAAAATATAGTTCTTTTCAAGTAATAGTGTTATAAAAATGCTCTAGCAAATTAGAAAATGTATATAAAGCATTAGCTTGATCAGAGCTACAAGCTAATTGTAAGGTACACACTACTCAACTTCTAATAGAATGAGAGGAGAAAATGTCAGAGGACGCGGTATATGCCTTTATGCATCTATTGGATTACAATATTTGGATTTTAAAACAAGGTTTCTGTGCAGCATGGAATTGTTCAAAAAAAGAAATAAATATAAAGACTAAGACCTCCAGAGGCCACAAAACACAATCTGTAACCTTATAAGTATTCAAAATACTGCAATTGTCTAAGCCAGTTATTTGATTTGCAGAAATGTCAGTTTTTGGCCTCTCTAGGGAGTGAGGGGCAAGCACAATTTAACACAAACGCAAGAGGTGTTTAATGTCCTTTTAACTTATTTAAATGAGGCAAAAGGATATGTATCTTTATTATATTTCCTATGATCTGTAATTTTGGCTTTTGCCCATATCTTTGTGTTTTAGCATGCTTAACTATGAAATCTACATAACTGGAGCCAGCTGTATCTTGTATCCCAGTAGAACTTCTGTTTGTTCCTGTTTGGTTTAAATATGCATGATATACACCCTACCCTCACTTTCACCTCGATTGCCCTTTTACTGTAAAAATGTAAAAATGTAATGATTTTATACAAAAGTAAAAATCCAGACTTATTCTTTATTGTTCCAATAATAGAAATGTTTGCTCTGCACTTTTGTTTCCAAGTCTGATTGAATGCAGATGTAGGAATTTCCATACAGTGACCCATAAAGTTTGGGTGTGTTGTTTTTTCCCTATTTTGAATGTTCTTCTCTTTCTTTTGTTTAATATGTATTTTTTGTGATTAGCTTTGTATCTTTAAAAACTATTTTTTAATTGGAAAAAAAGTGCAAATCCTTTGCTATTTATTTATAAGATAGCTTATATACGCACTAATCTGTTACTGACATTTTACACCCAGCACCCCACCACTGATTAAAAATTTCAGAAGCATTGTGTACCAAACAACTGAGGGAAAAAAAAACAGCATTTGTACAGAGCTTTTTTTTCTTAGATGTAACATAAGAGCTAGGTATTATTTCTGGGCTGATATGAGTATTTTGTGTTCTTTTGGCATATGGCTGTTGTTGAGAAGTACAGGTGCGGATAATCAAACTGGAGACCTCTTAAGTATAGGTTGCACAGGTGTATAATTTGGTTCCTGGAATGCAGGCTGTCACAGAATTATAGAACAATGCCTTGAAGTTGCAAGACGTACTCAAAAAGAAATCCTTACTCATTCACTTGAAAATATGAATGTAATTTGTATATATTTGGTTCCACCCTCTTTATATTATATTGTTTTGAGTCACTTTTCAAAAAAGCTGTAGAAAATAAATATGTTCTAGATAGATTGTAAATAGATTTAGCATATAATTTAATGATGATGATGAAGATAAATATTATATTCATACTCAAATAATTAAACAACATTCTAAAGCAAATTTACATGCAAGATAAACAGTATTAGTGTAAGCAAAATGTCATGATATAATACATATTAAAAGGGACATGATTACATTTCAGAATTGTTGTTTTTTCAATTCTGACAATAAGAAGTGTACATTGCAGACTTTACAAGGTTAAAACCTGCTAGATAAATGTTCTTAATTTGCCTCAGCAAGACACTATACTGCAAAACAAAATGGGGGGTGTAATAAAGAGGAATATGCCCAGACAATAAACACACACATGTACATATATATA
>CAJPDP010117907.1:0-15687 GCA_905336975.1 Bombina variegata variegata | reverse complement strand
CCATTGAAAATATAGGATACTCAATTGACGTAAGTGGATTTGCGGTATTTCCGAGTCTGGCCAAAAAAGTGAGCGGTACACCTGTACCTGCAAGACTCGTAATACCAGCGGGCGTTAAAAAGCAGCATTGGGACCGGCCAATGCTGCTTTTTAAGCCTAACGCAAGACTCGTAATCTAGCCGATAGACTGTAATAGATTGGGTGCTGAGATTAATTAGTTTGTTCACATATATGAAAATAGGTATTTCGCTGTATATTGGCTAATAGGTACCTAAGATCTGTGTAGGAAAATGTCTATAGCAGTAAGGTGTAGTGGAACCCATATTGGCTTAGGGTTAAAATGAAGTTGTGTAAAAAGTGTAGGACATATAAGAGAGCTTTAATGACTACGTGTCTATATGGTTAGGTTTTATCACCTGGGCATGAGTCTAGATTTCATCTGGTTATGCTATTATGGCATAGATTTAGACCCTAATACCTATACTACTACATCTCTTTTATTCTTTGGTACTATTTGTGGAAGGGAATATATTCAAAAGACAAGAGTCAGCTTGTTACCACAGCTAAACTATATATGGTATGTAATATAAGCATTAATATGTATAATCAAAGAGTTGTTCCATATCATAAAGTGTTACTAAAAAAGAAGGGAATTAACCTTCAAATAATATGATTGTATTATTTATTTATTTTTAGCTGATGTAACGATCTGTACAACCATGTTATTTGAAGGTTAATTCCCTTTTTTTTTTAGGATATGGAACGAATCTTTGATTATACATAATAAACTGTGTTGCTATCTGAGGTATTGGTTGTTATGACCGCAAACTAATGTTTACACTTTTCGTAATTTTTCACCTTAATTATACACTTTCACTAACAATGCTATTTACACTTTGTGTTTCAATTCAAGTTTAGTGTTTTTTCTCAAACCAATCACTGCTTTACAATGCATTCTTTGAATTTGTAACACTATTTTACCTATGTGTTTACTTAATGACGTAAGCTGTTGTTTCACAAAGAGTTAAATTTGCACCTGTATAAATGATGTGAGAGGGGGATTGTTTACTCATCCCTGATGAAGGGCCCTACAGGCACAAAACACGTAGGATGTTTCTTTTAGTTTTGTGTTGCCATGTATGATTTACCGTCACTTGCACAATAAACTAACTTTTTCACCTTGTGGATTGTGGACTTTTGTTCTATTTCCATGATTGCTGTTCCGGGAGCCTTGGATACTCCCACTGCTTTCCACCTTGTGCCATAGAGGAGCTACGCAGCAAACGTTCTCACCTGAGATCACCTGACTCATCCGAGTGAAGCGCCAAGTTTCAAGTCGGGCTGGTTTTGGGCACCTTTCCGCATACTTTTGTGGAACTCGGACACCGCCGTACATACGGCTTGCTTTATACGGCTAGCTACCTCTTACATTTGCTTCGGTATACGCATATGGACACCAAGGTAGGAACTTAACTCTTTGCTGCTTGATTTGCCTGTGATTCTTAACAGGCCACACTTGTTACAATGTTACAACATGTGCAGCATCTAATACATATGGAGTGCGTTACCCTAATATGATATTGTTTATGCTGCAATAGTGGTATTCAGACTTTGTGTTGACAACTGTTACAGTTTCAGTGTCACCCTCTCACAGTGTATACTTTTGTGTTTTCATAAAAAATGAATGCATTTCAATTTAGTGAAAGCCTTTTTTCAATATACTTGTAGTACAAAAAATGATTTTGGTAAAAGTGAGCACTGTTTCATGGGTATACGCACTTATGCAGTGCATTCCCCATGTACCAAACACCACATCTGCACATAGAAGCTTGCAGTTTTATACAAGACGCTACCAACATTTTGCGGTGTTTGAATGCTGATGCACAGAGCACTCAAAGAATATTTGCATATGCTGCTGAAACAATGCTTAATTTTACTAGAACCATTTTTCCCAATAGAAATATATTTCAAAACTTAAATGCACACATGAGCATTTTTGTGCATGTCCCTTTAAGCATTATATTGCAAATAAAAAAAAAAATTATGTAATTTTCCTGTCAAAATGTCATAACAATCTATTTAGCCATTTAGCTCTGACTAGAGTCACCTCCTTTAGACCCATATTTTGAAAATTTGGACATTTTTGCTTACTCAAATTAGCTTGCAAATTACTTAACTGATGTCCATAAAATATTCCACATTTGTAGTTACTGCTGATTACTACTGGAAGATCAAACTTCATCTGATTTTTTTTTGTTCCGATCCAGAAAGAGGGGTTAAAAAAAAATGGATTATGATGAAAAGAGATACTTTGACTGCAGTTTTGTACAGCCATAATAAAAGTCACATTCATCTTCTTGCTTGCATATTTTCTTTTCAGCCTAACAATTTTCTCTTGTACTGCACTGACAGATCCTCTACAGCACAGACAACTTCTATGCATTTGCAAAGTCAAACATTTTATTGTAGAGGCCGCTCTGCAGGACCTCATCGGTTATAACACAGATTAAATGATCTCCCAGCATGTCATTTAGAAATTCGCTAACATTACAGTACACTGTTATATGCTTCAGTTCAGTTGTGTTTGAGTTGAAATACTCCCATTTGCTCATTGATTTCATTTATGACACTATATATATATGCATACATATATGAATATATATATATATATGCATACAGTATATCCAAACAGACTAGCACTCCAGAGCACGAAAGCAAATTGCCTGGGGTGCAACAGAAAAATGCACAATAATAAGTAAGAGTGCACTCACCAGGACTTGTATCACAATTTTATTCCTCAAGCGCTTGGCTTATGTTCCTGACACCCTGATACCCAAAGGGTTGAATACACATCTTGATTGGCAGGTGTGCTTATAATGGCAGGCTTGTTAGGCTCATTTACAAACCACGTGTGAATTGACCTGCCTGGACTCTGTGTTGTGTCTACTACATGCTAGTCTTTGTTGCTTAGGTTGTAATTTCCCTAAATAATATGCTAGATTCATTGTTCTTTAGATTTTTTTTAATTTTTTATTTAAATTTCTCTATTATTTGCTTTTTATTTTTCCTTTATTGTTGTCTGGCTAAGGGGTCTTTATATGTTTTTCTTGACAGGAGAATTGTTGTATTAGCTGTATTTTCTGCTAGTGTTAGTTTAGCTACTGCCTTATAGGGCAGACATGTAATTTTGGCTTATAGCTGGCCTTGCCTTATACCTCTATGTCTATTTTAGGCTTTTAAAGTCTATTCCTTTACATTTTGATATATGATATGCTTTTTGTTAGATTGTTACATTATTATTGCTAGGGGTATATGTTTATTGGTATTTTGTGCATATCCTCCTGTTTGTGCAAGCTATGTTCTAACCATGTATCTGCAGTTCTTTTGGGGAAACGTTTCCTATTGGCTGGTGCAGCCTTTACCTTTTGATTTGATAGGTTGATTTGGTCCCTACTGGGTACATGGCCTTTGCATTGATTACACTTTGCAATACATCTTATTCCCCCTGCCTCTCTCGCATTATTATGTTGCTTATTTTTGCTTATTTCTATGTTCCGCTTTAATTGTTTATAACATCCGTTTGACAAGATTTGTACCCTGGCTTGTTTTCAGCTTGACACAGCCTGTCAGCATCAGGCCAGCTGTTTTTAAGACAAGCATGATATTTGGCACTTATGATTGGCCAAGCGAGGCGGTTTGGCCATGACCACTGGCCTGTGCTGATTGGTTACCGTTACAGATGACGGTTCCGATTCGGCGTTTAAGCAGATCTAATTGTTTATTGGCGTATGCTCCTCTTCTCGTCCAAGTGATGTGCGGATAATGTTTTTGATGTATGTTATTCAATAGACATTGGTATTAGAAATGTGTATTTGTCACTATTATTACAATGTCAGTAATGCCGGGTTGCCTGGCACCGTGGGGTGGCGGCCTACTCAGGAGAGCATGTGGATGGCGTAAGCACATAAAAAGAGTGTTTTGTGTGAGGTAAGTTAATTGCTGTTTTTCTGTATGTTTGAGGAAGGGGTTTAACTCCCCGAAAAAGTTCACATTTGAGAAATAAAATTGTGATACAAGTCCTGGTTAGTGCACTCTTACTTATTACTGTGCATTTTTCTGTTGCACCCCAGGCAATTTGCTTTTGTGCTCTGGAGTTCTTGTCTGCTGTTTATATATATATATATATGAGTGCTGTATAGGAGAGTCTACCTTATCTTGTAAATATATATATAACCATTTTTTCATAGAGGCCAGTCTGTGTGGAATGTTTGTATATAATGCGGTGTCATCAAGTGTTACCCATCTGTATGAATCTTGCCACTCTATATCAGATAATTTGTTGATTTTATTGGTAGAATCCCTAAGATATGATTTTAAACTTGGTACCAGGGGTTGTAGGAAAATATCCACGTACTCAGAGAGTTTCGAGTTTACAGAGTTTATCTCAGAGACCATTGGTCTTCCTGGATGATTGTGTGCACATTTGTGCACTTTAGGAAGATGATAGAAAATAGCCACCATTGGATTTTCATTGCCTAGATATTTAAATTTGTTTTCATTTAGTATGGTAGCACATTTTGCGTCATCTAGCAGGGTCAAATATTCTGTAGTGAAGCTTTTTGTAGGATCTCCTTTAAGTTTTCTGTACATAGCTTCATCGTTAAGGAGGTTATAGGTATCTTCAAGGTAATCCTTTCTATTTTGGATTACGATTCCATTGCCTTTTTCTGCCTCCCTAATTATCATTAGTCCATGTTCTTTTAGGGTTTTTAGGATCCCTTTTTCTTTTTTGGTTAGGTTGTTCTTTATTTTATAATTTTTTACAGAAATGTTCAATCTCTTCACAGACCAAATTGTAAAAAAACTGGGATATAGTTTCCCTTTGAGTGAGAAGGAAAAACGGTAGAATTTGGTTTTAGTTTTGTGTTCTTCGTATAGGTAATAGTGCTTTGTCCGTCTCTATTTTGTTCTATGGTATCAAGGAGTATCATTGTTTATAACATATTAAATTTCCTGATTCATAGTGTCCAGCTCTTGGATGATCAGCAAGGCTTCCCGGTCTTCATCATTTAATTCTTTGGTTTTTAAACTGGTTAAGGCTTAAATGTCATCTTTCCTTTGTTTTTCATAGTGTCTCTTAAGAGTCAATGTTCTTATACATTTATTTAGATCTATGAATAACTCAAAGGGAGTTGGGCCTTTTGTAGGCAAATGATAATCCTTTTTTTAGAACTTGTAATTCAGAATGGTTCAATGTTCTATTAGAGAGATTGAAGATTTTTATATCTTTGTGGACAACTCTATCTGTTTTCTATTTTTCCTGTTTAGTTCTGCCTCCGCCCCTGCATCCTCTAGGCTTATCTCTATGCCTCTTTTTTGTCCTCTTTTCGTCCACTGTGGCGCCAGTGTCATTTCTTGCTGTTTGCTGACTGATACTTCTATTCCTCTCAGGGCTCGGTTCTGGTGTTGGTCTAAAAAAGACTGTGTGTGTGTGAGGTGTTTGGGCGAGTGTTTGAGTGATATCTTCTTTGTTGTAGTGAGGCATTGCCATGAAATGATTGTTTTCTATTGTGGTTTTCCTTATATGAAGGAAATTGCCTGTCCCTATTAGATCTCCAATTATTTGTTTGTTGTTCCCACTTAGGGTGTTGACGATATTGGGTTTGTGATTTATTATATTCCTGAGTCATATTTCTATTGTATGGAATGGATTCATAACAATTACCATCATAATATGTATGATGATCATTCCTATGTGAGTTATAATATTTATTTAGATTTTGATGGTGGTTCGTATTATAATAATGTTGTTGTTGGTGTCTGAATTTGTTATGATACTTATTCTTGTGAGCTGCTGGTGCAACTCTGCCCCCTGCAGACTCGCGGCCATTTGGCCGCCAGCAGGGGGGTGTCAATCAACCCGATCATACTCGATCGGGTTGAATTCCGGCGACGTCTGTCCTCCTGCTCAGAGCAGGCGGACAGGTTATGGAGCAGCGGTCTTTGTGACAGCTGCTTCATAACTGCTGTTTCTGGCGAGTCTGCAGGCTCGCCAGAAACACGGGGCATCAAGCTCGATAGATAGACCCCATAGCATACGATTTAAAAAAAGTTTCCTTTTTACTTCTATTATCAAATTTGCTTTGTTCCCATGACATTCTGTGTTGAAGAGATACCTAGGGTAACATTCTTGCAAAACTGCTGCCATATAGTGCTCCAGAAATGGGCCGGCTCCTAAACTTACATCCCTGCTTTTCAACAAAAGATACCAAGAGAACGAAGAGAAATTGATAATACACGTAATTAGAAAGTTGTTTAAAATTGCATGCTCTATCTAAATAATGAAATAAAAAATGTTGGTTTTATATCCCTTAAAGGCGCTAATATGTTAGAGCACTGTTGCACCAGTGCATAATACTGTATTTTTTTTAGGCAGCAAAGAAGTTAACCACTTAATGACCGATAACGGAAATATTCCCTTATGGAACCATTGAGCAAACTAAAGCTGTGTCCTTAAAGAGTTAAACAAAGTATCAATGTACTACTGGGGGATAGCTGAACACATCTGGAGAACCAATGACAAGACATGTGTGCAGCCACCAATCACCAGCTATCACCCATTCTTGTTTCAGAGCCTACCTAGATATGCTTTTCAATAAAGGATACCAAGAAAATGAAGTCAATTTGATAATAGAAATAACTGGAAAACAAATCTCTATCTGAACTATTAAAGTTTAGTTTTGAGTTACATGTCCATTTAAAATTGCAAAACAATAATTATTTGATAGATAATAGGACATTATGTCATATAAACAAAACGCTAACTTATTTACACATATGTTATATAACTTTGTTTTGCTCCCCACATTAGCTAACTTCACTTTAAACAATTCTCTAAAATGCATCACTTCCTCAATCAAGAAACAACTAAGATTCTCATCCACTCCCTTATCATTTCCCATCTTGACTACTGCAATTCTGTCTTCTGTGGTCTCCCAAGCAACCACCTCTCCCCACTGTAATCCATCATGAATGCCCCTGCCAGATTCATTTTCCTGAAGCATCGCTCCACATCTGCTGCACCTCTTTGCCAACACCTCCATTGGCTTCCCTTAGCCTTAAAAATACAATTCAAAATGTTGGCCCTAACATACAAAGCTCTCACCAACACTGCACCCACCTATATCTCTTCCCCTTAGTCTGCAAATACTCCCCATTCCGACCCCTCCGCTCTGCTCATGACCTACTTCTCTCCTCATCTCTCATCACTTCCTAACACTCTCGTTTGCATGACTTTTCTAGAACTCTAGTCTCAAAAACTTCAAGTGTTCCTTAAAAACATATCTGTTCAAGTATGAATACAGCTTGCTTTAAGATGTCTCTACTACTCATGTTTTACTCTTCCTCAACTTCCCCTTTAGATTGTAAGCTCACGAGTCCTCCTGTCCTGTCGTTCCTTTTATATAAAGATGGCATACAACTTACAGTGACTCAAGGGCAGAGCCCTCTACCCTTACAATTTATGTAAATGTCTTCTAATTACTGTACTCCATGACGGCACAATTTATGTATATATCGTCTGTTTATTGTACCCCATAACTGTATACTTTATGTCACAGCTCTGTGTAATATGTTGGTGCTTTATAACTAAACAATAATAACAAACTAAACTTAATTCTTCATGTTTCCATAAACGTATAATTGCTATTGTAGATAAGCTTGCATGATCACAGTCTGAAAAAGTCAAAACAAATCTACAAATGAAAGGGTGATCATTTGAGTAGACTAGAACAAGCAGAAAATGAACTGCACATGAAACCCACATTTTTTTATTTTATGAATAAGTAGAGCAGTTTACTTTTATTATCAAATAATTATTAGTATTTATTTGTAGTGTGTCAACAGATTATACAGTGCTACATTTACTTTGTTCTCTTTGCCACTATTAATGAAAAGCAGGTAGGTAGATTGAGGACAGGGCACAGGTCTGGAATACTATATGGCACAGTTTTCCAAGAATACTTTTAACAATGTTTTACAATTGCTAAAGCACTAGATAGCAGCAGTGGATGCTGCTTGGTAGTGCCCCAGACACGTACAAGCTACCAACCAACCTATTTTAATAAAGAAACTTATGAAAACACAACAAAATTTATAAAAGAAATAAACCTATTTTTAATTTTATGCTCTGTCTAAATCTTGGGATGGGCCAATGTGCTGAAAGTGTAATTTGTTTGGTAGAACGAATAGTCCTGTGGACATTTGTTTTGGACAATCAAATGTTGATAAGAATTAAAATCCATTTAAATTCGGTAATCCAATGTTACTTTTGTTTTCAAATGTTCATAATGAATGTAACATTCAATTTTACAAATGCTATTCAGAAGTGCAATAGTTCATGTGGTGGGGAATTTAGTAAATTGATACATAATAGATACAAATATATGTTTCTATTCCAAATATTGCATAATTTGAATATTACATTTAAAGAAATACTGTTACAGAAAATGAATGTTAGAATTTTGGCAAACATTCGAAATACGAAAATATTGCAAAACATTTGCCCATCTCTAAAACAATCGGGTTCCATGTCCTTTTGAGCAAGAGGGAACCTTGCTTATAGCTCTTAATCAAATAATATAATATAGTTGTTTTAGACCAGTGTTTCTCAAAGGCGCTCCTCGCGTACCCCCAACAGGCCTGGTTTTCATTATAGCTGAACCAGTGCACAGGTGAAGTAATCAGCTGATCAGTAACCATGGTTACTAACCTGCTTTCACTCATCAGCTGATTATTTTACCTGTGCACTAGTTCAGCTATAATGAAAACCAGGCATGTTTTAGAGGGTCTGATTATCAGAAGCTCATCATGGAGAGAAATCAAGTGAAAGCTTTTGGGGCTTTTTTCATTTTTATGACAAGATGTCTTAAATAATCTCACCAGAGCAGAGAGCTTCTGAGCTTTAGACGATCAGGCCCAGAGTGTGTTAACCATCTAAAACACCTCACATTATTAAGTAGATTTTTTTAACCATACAATTAAAAGAGCAACTGGCAAGAATCCATTATCTTCAGCCCTGTGAATGCTGTAGAGGGGAAATAAATAGAACCTATTTAAGGAATTGTCTCTTCCAGAAAGTTAAATAACCTAAATGATCAAATACAGCAGGCTTTCACTGCAGGAAGGTAATACCTGACTTTTATTATCTACAAAATTCTGAAATCTATATGGATGTAACAATTTTTTTTACTAAATATCACATACAAGTTTGTAACTTTGAGCAATAGGGGATTAATTTATCAAGCTTGCCGGGAACAGAAGTTATGAAGCAGGAACCTGTCCACCTGCTCTGAGGCGGTAGACAGAAATCATCCCGATCGAATATGATCGGGTTGATTGACACCCCCTGCTAGCGGCTGATTGGCCGCAAATCTGCTGGGGGCGGCATTGCACCAGTTCACAAGAACTGCTGGTGCAATGATAAATGCTGAATGCGTATGCTGTCTGCATTTATCGATGTGCAGCGGTCATGTTACACTACATTGTATCATGTCCGCTCGCACATTAATAGATTGACCCCATAGCCTCAAAAGTTTATAACTTCATACTAAAATCATATAAAATCTTGTAACTTTGTGTTACAGAGTGCTGCAAACTTCACACATGTCTACAGAGGTTTACTAAGCAACATCTTTGAAGGTGACCAAAAAAATTAGAGTAGGGAAAATTTGTTAAATAAAATCTAGAATATATTCAATTCATTTTGATACAAAAAGTGTTAAGCAATGATACCAAGGAAGAATGCTTTAGACTTGAGGAAGATAGGAAACTCTTAAAAACTTGTGTTTTTTTAAATGTATTGTTAGTCCATTAAAAAAAATATCATTGCTTAACGCAATACACCAGTTATTTTTGTGTCTAAATCGCTGGACTTACATGGCTACTCCAATCAGCAACTCATTTAGGAAACAGACATGGGCCTGATTTAACAACACCCAGCAAAGAACATCTGGCGAGCTAAACACTGTTCCAGGTCTTCTCTATAGCACAGAATACCTATGACATAGGTCGGAGGTCTTGGCCAAATAAGAGACAGAGGAGCCAGAACCGCATGTGAATGAGAGGCTGGGATCAGGCTGGGAAGCAGAGCGATCAAACACCTGAATACCTAAACGGATCCAGGACAAGGCTGACGAGCAAATAACAGGAGATATTAATCCGGTGAACAGTTACACCGTATATCACACGGACGAACACGTGGTAGTCGCCATCTTGCCTACAGTTGGATCACAGCAGAAGGGAATCAGTCATAGTGGTGGGAGATCTCTGCTATAAATAAAAGTCATATTCTACACAGTGGCTAGTGCAGCAAATAAAGCAGCTTACAAATGTCCTCCACCACAGCACACCTTACTTTACTTTGACCTTAAGATCAGTCCGATCCTCAGCCAGCTGAGAACATGGATTCCCTAATCAAATAAGCACTAGCTGCGCTAGAACTCCGCATGGACTCTCAGTTTCGCACTCTGCTCCAATGTCTAGTCCTCGACCAGGAGGGCTGCTCTATCACACCAGAGAGAGACCTTTGCTGCGCACCCCTCACTATGGCCTTTATACCGAGGGAGGACAGGATGGCGGATGAAACTCATGGAGACCTGCTTACACTATCTGAATGTCCTCATGAGATGAATCCTCAGACCTCCGCCTTGCTTAGCCCAGTGAGTTACCCGGATGTATTCCCTGACTTTGCCGTTGTTCACTCGCCCCCTGCTTCGGAGCGGCGGGCCGGGGTGGGGATAGGAGAGGACAGGGCTGTACCTAAAATTACCAGGGACATCTTCATACCTAATCCGTTTGAAACTGAGGACTTAAGGATCATCTGGAGTCACATGAGAAAGTCGCGATCTCCATTTTATGATCCCTCCACTGCAGTACACTCCCTATGCCAGTCCCATAGCACCTCTATCCCCCATCTCTGGGTACCTCCACTGCTAACTCCAAAAGCACTCAGGCTTCCTACAAATGCTCCCTATAGACTACCATCTACAGGAGTTGGATAAGAGACACAGATGCTATGCCCTCCAGCTTCTTTGACAATAATCAGACATGTTGGTCCTTTAGCCAGTTGTTACCTGTGTAGTGTGTTTTTCTTTACTTTTTCCAGCCTTAACTTTTTAGATGACAATGTACACAATACCTTTTTCTTGCTGTGACAAGTGCTATATGACTGTTTAGTCTTATTTACTTAGATGAGTAGTTTTTTTTTATTTTTTATAATAGCCGGTTAGATGCCAAGCAATTTTTGAGGCAGCTGAGAATGTTTTATTTAAACTATTAGCCTGTATGGGCAAACTAGACACGGGCAACTACCCCACCTAAATGCAGATTATAGATCAGCCAGATTACTATTACTGTTTATCTTCTTCTAGTTAACTAGAGTTCTGCATTTAGGATGGATATTTTGGTCTCATAGCTATGTAATGGTACTATATTTAATAGTCTACCTTATTTATAGTTCTCTAGTATATGTTAAAGCCTTAGTTTTTTGTAAAATTTTACGTGTGTGATATCTAGTTTCTGCACTATACATATAGGGAATTTACCTTATAGGATTCTTACTGTATACTTATGACTTCTGGACCTGCTTCTACATAGAGGGTATATGATTAGCCTCAAGTATTCAAGCCTATTATACTCTAGACCTTTCAGTAAACTTCATTATATTTTCTATTAGATATATTTGTATGCCTACTACCTGTTATGACAAAACACTCAAGTCATATTTTAGTTCTATATTATGATGTGGCTTGCCTTACCTTTTGATAGCTTGAGAAAAATATTATAATTTAATAGCCTAAATATATGGTTATCGAGCTGTTTAAAAGATGCTCATACCTAAATTAACTAAACATCTTAAGGTGTAATTTAGAGAAGCTTGTACACATTCTTGTTGTATACAAACAAGTATTATTTTATGCTATTGTCATAGGTACTTCATAAGCTTCTATATCTCTCAATGATTATGATAGGATCCACATATATGTTATCTTTGCTTATGACTTATTTTATAATACCGTTATTATCTACTATATATCATAACGGATATCTTTTCTCGCAGTGATTACTACTCATATAGGAATTTGATGCCCCTCCCATATTTTCTTATTAGTAATTGTATGACTCTGACTGTCCATGATCCTTTATCGGGCCACTATTTGCTAAATACACATCTATATATGTTCATATTGATATAATATTGTTGCTCTCTTTGTGGTTGCAGGAACCTGCCCTTTTTTCTTCCCCTCCAGGTTCTATAGCTGGTCTGGGATCGGTCTGGAACTGCTTCTAGACTAGTAAACTTGATTAGGCACCCCTGCCCCTATACCCTTACTATATATTCTCTACTCATTTCTCCCATTATATTTTTTTTTTACCTATGGTAACCATAGAAGGCTTCGCCCCCCCCCTTTCCGCTCCCTCCCCCTTAACTCAAAGCGGCTTTTGCCCGCTGAACTTCCTCAATATAAAGGCCCACATGAGGCCCCTTAATTAGTTATTCATGATAACCACCCCTAAATATAAAAATAGAGGTTTCAGGTATGTATTTCATAACAATCAGCTTCTTTTTTCTTCGGACCATGTATTTGTATTGTATACTATGAAAATGCTGCCATTCCTTTTGCAACATTTATTGTTTGTTTTCTCTTCTCATGCACAAAACCTCAATAAAAAAAAAAAATGACAACAATTTAACATCTAGCGGTCGATTTATTAAGCAGCGGATGCTGCATAGAAGCCCCATTGTTTCTGGTCCGCCAGAAAAGGAAGTTAAGAAGCAGTGGTTGTAGGTGGTGGACTGAAATCATTCTGTTGCGATAGGGATGATTGACGGCAACTCTAATTACAGCCTGTGATCTCCTTGAAAAGACGTTATGCGGCCACGGACCTTATTGATTAGGACATTGTTTATGGATATGATATGCCTTTTTATCACATGCGTCTAGTAAGTGTGTTTTTTTATCTGTGAGTGCTACATGTTTTAATAAACTGCATTTGAATCTTGGGATGCGCTGTTTGTGTTTACCTACTACACAGATCTGAACCTCTGCTTGCCGAAAGGAACGAACAAGCTATACACACAGCAGCACCATTCAATCTGAATGTAAGAGTCCAGTTTGCATCAGAATCACGAAAATTACAACATTGAAGTAAAATAAGTACTTTTGTATCATTTTAAGACTGATTATTTTAATATCTGGAGATTGAATAAGCCTTGACCCACGTTATTTTTGGGGTATACTGCATATACTAATTGATTTTATTAATTTGGTTTTGCATTGATTTGCAGATTAGCGCCGCTTTTTCTTTGGTATTTGTTTGGTCAATAAGACTTTTAATTGAGGTCTTATGGAGAGTTCAAGAACGTTTGGGATATGCGTAAAGCTATATTAAAGGTTAATAAACATAAAAATATACACTGACCTGTTTCTTATCTGCTATTAATGTAATTTATGACTTGCATTTTTTGTTGTAACAAGTCAAGTAAAACTACTTGTAATTGCATAAAACGTCTACTTTTAACACAAATCTGTCAAACCATAAAAACCAGGGATGGCTCAGAAAAAGCAAAATATTTAGGCTGCTAACAGCATATCCTTTAATATAATCGCAACAGAGTATTTGAGTTCCCATGGTGTGTTTCATTTTAAAACATCCTTTCAGGGCTAGCTGTCATCTGTTTTTATGTTACTTGCATTTCTCAGTGGCTATGACACGCTGCAGGGTTGGAGTTAATAGCTTGCCACTTGGCGATGCATTTTCAAGATCATCAGATACAGTACAACTTGACCTAGCAAATCAAAAATCATTGTAAAATGTTTATATGTAATTTCATTTTACAGGCATAGAGCCATCTGCTCTTTGTCTGGTCCTGGATTTTGTCTTTGCTACGTTTACATCTTTTATTATAACAAACAAAAAAAACATGTTTTTGGCAGTTTCCTAACAATTTATTTATTTTTCAAGTAAAATATATAGATGAGATTGCCTTGGATTATTTGATATGGTATTATATTATATGATATTACATTATGTTAAACTGTATTATATACAGTATTGTATTATATCCCTATATTTTTAATTAATTGTTAAATTTCTTGGAAAATTACTTTTATATTTAAAACTCAGAGGGCTAGATTACGAGTGGAGTGAGCGGAGTAAGTTTTTTTTGCGCGTCAGGTAGAACTTATATTACAAGTTGAAAGTAAAATGTTTTAGCTCGCACTAACCCAAGGTGTGTAAAAAGATGAACTCCGAATTTTGAAAACACGTTAATGTATTCCCCCCATAGGCTTCAATGGAACACAAAAATGGAAAAAAAAATACTTGCGTGCAAACCCAATCCCCTTTTCTCAATTGCGCTAACCCGAAATGAAAATATGAATATTTCACATTCCAATTTTCTTTACATAGCAGAATATGTTCTATTTATTCATAAATACAGATTATGAATGCGATGGATATATAAATTGGGCACGATGGCACCACAAGGACTAAATGTCCACCTCGAATGACATTTCTACTTATGAGAGTTCCCCTCTATGTTTATCCACTTACTTATCCAGTGAGAGAGAAAGTTAACTATACCTTTTCAAGACCTTTGTCCGAGATTGGTATCTCTAGTCTATTTGGATTAGGCATTTAATATAGTTACTGCCTAGATATACACTAATCAATTATAATAATATTTTTTTTAATTCTGGCCCATAAAAACCCTAATTGGTTCGATATAGGGTTCTAACATAATGTTTAGTCCATTACGGCTTTATATATAATGTGTAGTTTCTATTTCACGCCCTTCCAGACGAGTAGATCTATATATGTACACTTGGCAGTTATGTTATTTGATGTGCTCTATTTTCATCTATGTACTTAACCCACTTATATAATCTATTGTGACAAACAGGTTTGGATATATGTTAATTATAGATGAAATTAATCAAATTAATGTTGATACTGCAATACCTTGCCATGGGGATATCTGCTAATAAATACAGATAATTATAGGCATTGAGTTGTGCCTTTATCCGTGTATTATGACAAAGATATTGCATCGCATAGAATCATACCCGATCAGTTTAACTAGATTATGTGTATTGATATAGGTGTAGATTCACTTGTGATAGGATTGGTCGTGCTGAGCCGTGCCCCCCAATACCATTGGTTGGTCAGTATTATATTTGATTTAATGCATCGATACTCACACTGTATATTAGCACTGCTATATTGTTGTCCTCCTCCTTTCCATGTAAATATTACTGTAACTGTTTATGCTTTTAAGATATGCACTTGGGACAATGCACGGCAGATCGCTAAGTTGCGTCCTGGTTACCATGACAACCAATGGCGTGTAATTGAGACACATGGTTGGCAGGACTTCCGGTACAACGCTGGCGGTGCCACGGGTGGGGGACAAGGACCTATTTAAGTTGGGTAAGTTATGTTTGTTTCATGTATGTTGGTTTGAGGATGGGGGGGACCCCGAAACATCACCTGATTAAAGATTTCTTCTGATACATAAGACCCGGTGAGTGCCTTCAATTTTGGACTATTTGTATTACTTTTAAAGTGCACCCCGGGCAGAAGTGTTTGTTTTGACTGTTTCTGAGAGTGCTGCACCACCACTGA
>CAJPDP010117855.1:0-14113 GCA_905336975.1 Bombina variegata variegata | reverse complement strand
TTAGGGTTACGTTAGGGTTAGGCTTAGGGTTATGTTAGGGTTAGGTGTTAATATATTTATGTAGTGATGTGGGAGGGCAGCGGTTTAGGGGTTAATAACTTTATTATAGTGGTGGCGATGTCGGGGAGCGGTGGAATATGGGTTAATAACTTTAATATAGTGGCGGCGATGTTGGGGCGCGGCGTAATAGGAGTTAATAACCTTAGTATATTGGCGGCGATATTGGGAGCGGAAGATTAGGGGTTAATAACTGTTTAGGTGGCGGTGATGTCAGGAGCGGCAGATTATGGATGTTTAGACGTAGGATTTATGTTAGGGTGTTAGGTTTAAATGTAACTTTTATTTTCCTCATAGACATCAATGGGGCTGCGTTACAGAGCTTTTCTTTCCGCGATTACAGGTTTTAGACTTTTTTCTGACCCGCTCTTCCCATTGATGTCTATGGGAGAAGCGTGCACGAGCACGTCAAATCAGCGCTTGTTTTTGGTGCGGTATGGAGCTTAAAAACACCATATCACCCCTGTACAAGCCAGGTTTTTTAAAACTTGTAATGGCAGCGCTATAGGGGATTAAATAACGCCACTTTTGTTGCGTTTGCTAATTTCCCTATAGCGCTCAAAACACGTAATCTAGGCGACTATGAATAATGTTTTAGTGCAATAGTGAAAAATATAAATTGGGATAAAATAGGCCAAATAAGGTATTAAAGCTAGTCACATAAACAGTGTAACAATGAAGTGTGCCTTGTAACATGTGCCAGAAAATGTGTAGCAGTGTATTTCAGATTGGATTAGAAACACTTTTGCTTTACACTTGTGTGTGCTACTAGCCAAAGTCATCACTGCTTTAGTCTTAACCTTCACTGTGCTTGCAGCTGGAAGAAAACATCTCCTGGCACTTGCATTTTAGGGTTGTACCTGATACAAGTGCAGGTGAAGAAATAATATGCATCACCACTGTCATACTAGACATGCAGACTACAGTAATATGCTCTGCAGGCTGTGTGCAGTGGGACAGAACAGGTCAACAAAGAAAATGCATAAGGGCTAAAACCCCTAGATAATATTCCCTGAAAAAATTACCCACAAACCTTAAACCTCTAATAAATAAAAGCACAAACGCCAAAGCTGGGAAAACACCATCATGGGCACATTTATTAATAAATATACAAACTATAACAACTTTCGCTAAGTCATCCTCAAGGAGGTGGCTACTAACGAAGTACCTAAAACTAACTCCAAACTAGCAAGAGGTCAAGGCCCCTAGGAAATGCCCTGTTGGCCCCCAGCGAGGAGCCAGCCTGCAAGAGCTACAGAAGCCCTAGAAGCCCTCAGGCTAGCAGGTCCACGGGGAAGAGCACCACTAGGTCACGACCTAGGGACATCGCCCCTCCCATTAGATCAGCCATCAGCCCATATGGACCCTGCAATCAAATGTTAAGGGGCCCAGACCTCCCACTGCCAGGAGATAATACATAAAATACGCTTCAAACTGTAAAGGCACCAGTCTAAAGAGCCATACAACATGCTAAAAACCAGGAAAGCAAAACAATAAGACTAAGGACTAACAGTCAAACAAGATCAAGTAATCAAATCCCTGCCTTAGGGAAACAACTAAGAGACCTGACCTCCCTGACGTGTGGGCCAACCTACTGCCCCCCATGGAGTCCCACCTACTGCAGCCTGCACTTGCTTTAACATGCGCTAAATCATACGGGGCAGGGGTACTTATAAATTGGTGAGTTTTGTATATGTATTGTATAATCTGAGGATAGGGGTAACTCTGAAATGTTACTATGTTATTGTAAATAAGGTGGAACAAGATTTAAATCCCGGTGAGTGCCTTTATATATACACACAACACTAAAATTATATACATTCACTGCATAACAAACAATCTGGAACAATCTTCTGAAGCAATGAGGGATGGTTTAGAGTGGTTTAAAATAAAAAGCAATAGAAACATCATGCTTAAAGGGACAGTCTACTTGAAAATGTTTATTATTTAAAAAGATAGATAATCCCTTTATTACCCATTCCTCAGTTTTGGTACTTTTCCATTAATGGACCTCCACTTTCATTTTCCAATAGACCACCACTATGTCAGTTTGCTGCCGGCAGCAGAGGGCTCTATGGATAGACAGCAAAGACACATACAGCTTCTTTACTCCATGTGTCTTGCTCTTGCTCCCACCAGTGCCTGGTGCTCCTCTTTTGATGTTGGCAGATCTACCAGTTCATCTGCTTTCTAAGACAAGGGCTGCCTGTCTCGCTGCAGGAGATGCTCAGGCTTCTTGTTCCTGTAGCCAGGCTGGAGTGACCTTCCTGCAGCGAGACAGCCAGACTCTGCGATGTGAGACAGGGAGAGTGGTAGAAACTGCTGTAGTCTGCACGCTAGGTAAATAAGAGAGATCCACAGACAGGCACAGCAAGAGAAAACCAGCATGTGCAGAAAGCACTGTAGCTGACCATAAAATGTGTTCAGTAAGGGGAGCATCAGCGGAGAATGGCTTAGTGAAATACATGGAAAGGTAGACACAATGTGTACTACCAGAAGAGAGAGAGTCAGTCTGTAGTGAGGGGCTGCATAATGTATGTACCATCAGAGGCATTAGACACTGCGCTGGGTACAGTGAGAGGAAGACAGAGAAATGCTGCTTTGTGCACAGTGACAAATGAAAAGGCAAATGCTGTGCATATAAACATTGGTGACTGCGTAAGATATGATGAATGGCGCTCACAACACTCGCAGAGCAAGTAAGTGGTGGGTGTGGTAGTTTAGCATATAAGTAATAACACTTGTATGCTAGGGGTCTGTGGTGGTCCTTATAAATGTGGTGGTCCTTAAATGTAAAATGGAAGTGGCGGTCCGTTAATGGAAAAGTACCCTGTTTTGCATAACCAACATGGTTATATTGATATACTTTTTACCACTGTGATTACCTTGTATCTAAGCCTCTGCAAACTGCCCCCTTTTCTTAGTTCTTTTTACAGACTTGCATTTTAACCAATCAGTGCTGACTCATAAATAACTCCACATGAGTGAGCACAGTGTTAGCTATATGGCACACATGAACTAGCAGTGTCTTGCTGTGAAAAGCTAATAAAATGCACTGACATAAGAGCTGGCCTGTAGGCTGTAGAGGATTAGAAACAGGCAGATATTTAATGGTTTAGAGGTTATAAAGTATAGTAATATAATAGTGTTGTTTGCACAAAGCTGTGAAATGGATATTAAGGGCACCATGTACTAAGCAGTCAATTAATCCGACATTGTAAACACAGATAAACTCGCTGTTACTCGCCGCGAGCAAAATTGTGTCTGCTGTCACTATGTACTAAAAAAACACTCTGAAATAGACACGTCTAGCCCACCGCGAGGAGTGGCAGATGATTGATAAATTTGATGCCTCGCTCGCCGCGACTAATCTAATGTACTTAAATGTCTGGAGAATTGTATGGCCAATTATTAACACGTGACTTTCGAGGTGTCACAAACGTCATAGTAGTCATGGGAATAGAATTTAGTAACTATAAAAGTGCTACATTTCTTAAAAAACTTTATTATTGTTCAAAATTTTTTGATCAGTTCATTCTCTGCGTTCTTTTTGTGAAAGTCAATTTACAAAAAATGTAGTTTTGATTGATATGATTATTGACTCTTATGATTATTTATTCAGATGTTGTGTCAAACAGACAAATTTTTCAAGAAGAAAGATGATCTGGCAACGGATAAGCGATGCAGTTAGTTCCCAGGGTCCTGGAAAAAAAGACTTTGAACAGATCAAGAAACGTTATAATGACATGGTCTGAAAGGCCGTGCAAACCAACCCGTGGAAGGAATACACGGGGGACACAAATTCTTCTTCTTCTTACTAATCGATTAGCGACATTTTCGGCAACATTGTGTCTTCTAGACCGGATTTGCATCACACATAGAAGAAACAAATACAGAAGTGTCTCCATAGCTCTAGAAATAAAGAATGTAAGTACAATTATAGTTTACAGCTTTTTATATAGATCTAGACTGGTGTCTACTTTGACTTTCCTATTGTTTTGTACCTTGCCCGCCACCTAAAAGATGGCGAGGCAAAAATCACGAAGTGGTAGCGAAAAATGTAGCGTGCGGATAAATAGATTTTTTAGTACATTAGTTTATTGAGAGTTGGTGGTCAAATCTGTCTATTTACATTGAAAAATTGAGTGGTAGCGAGGTTTGGCAGAGTACGCTCGCAAGTTTAAAAATGCGGATTTGAACATAGTTGATGGCTTTGTACATATCTGTGTGCGAGTATTGACGCAAAAATATTTGCAGGCAGCTCGCTGACTGCTTAGTACATGGAGCCCTTAATGTTTTATTTTCATATCATACAGTTCCACAAGTAAATGACTTTGTCATTACATTACATTTACAAGTACACACATATATTTTTGTTGTCATTTTAACTCTTTTTATAATTTTTGTTTGATATTTGTTTAGAGAGAACAAAATATGATCAGACAGGCATAAAGCCATACAACAATAGTTACACAGATTTGTTGTGTATTTATTGGGCTAAGGAAAATGGAACTCTGACAAATTATGTAAAAGAGAACTGGCAAAGTCTTCAAAACTTGAGAAATGTATCTCTGTATCACACCAAGTTCTAACGTATAGTTTGGTCCAGTTTTTTTTTTTTTTTTTTTTAATATTTTAAGTTTAAAATATTTAACCATTTTATATCATTTAATAAAATATAATTTCAATCACTAAGCAATTTTAGGAAATAAATATAGTCGTCAGAAATATCCATACATAATCAATAAAACTAAATCATTTGTATTAAAAAATGTATGGTTCCACATTTAGCATCTTTCCCTTTTAAAACAAATATTAGGATTCTGTTCTCACAAGAACTGCTGGTGCAATGATAAATGCCGACAGTGTTTTGTGTCGACATTTATCGATGTGCGGTGGACATGATACGCTACTTCGTATAATTTTCGCTCGCATATTGATAAATACGCCCCAAGGTATTTATTTCACTTTATCACATGTTGCACGTTATGAGAAAATATAAAACTAAGCATAAAAATATTGGAAGCATTTTAAAACAAATCAGATTTAGGGCTAGATTATGAGCGGAGCACTGTTGAGCGCGAGCCATATTGGGTTAATTGTGTGTGTTTGCGTGCCTTGGAAGTAGTGCGTGTATTACAAGCTGAAAGTAAACACATTCCCTTGAGTGCAATTGATATAAACGTGTGTCTGGTTAGCGCAGCAAAAATGCATTTAAAAGTGCAGTTACACTCATATTAACACTATCTAATAAAAATTATTTTTAAAAAAATGCAATAAAAAATTATAAGGACTCAAAGATATGAGGTCTAAGATGTAAGAAATAAAAAGGCTGCAAAAGGCTTTAACATAGAGATACATACATAAATATATAACTTGCTTTAATAATTAGAAGTTAAGATCTAAATTGAGAACCGTTATGCACAAAACACATATTTTACATTCCTATTTTCTTAAAATAGAGAATAATGTACTTTTTATTATTATATATATATTTCTATATATATCTCTGATGCTGTCTATGTAAAATACATATCTATACCTATATAGCTCAAGGAATAGATATGCAGGTATAGGTATATACACATAGAAATATGTATTTAAGAATAAAACCGACATTATTCTGTAAGTGAAGAACATTGGAATGTGAAATATTAATAATAGCGCACTTGAGAAAATGCAATCAGCTTTGCGTGACTTGTTGGGTGTTATTTCCCCCCCACACACACACACTCTTTGTGCTCCTTTGAAGTCTATATGAAAATATGTTAACGCAAGTGCGATATTGTAATTTCTGGCTTTTGTGCGTGTTGGGTTAGTGAGCAAGTGAAAATATTTTACTTTCAACTTGTAATAAGCGCGGTATCTGACGTGCACAAAAATCCAAAGATGAGCACAGTTAGCTTGTGACTGTGATTGATAATTAGCGATCCACTTGTAATCTAGCCCTGTAACTGATACATGTCTGTATTAATTTTTACAAAGTATTCTGTGTTCTTTCTCCTGTCCAATTTAATTTAATATAATGTTTTAATTTAATAAAAATAATTACAAAAATACCAACATAAAATTATTACATCAAAAATCATTCTATATATATAATATATTTATATATACTGTATATATAGCTCCCATGTGTATCTGCACTCATAATTCAGCTGGGCCATCAACCAGGGTGCAAAGTCAGTATTTCAATAACAATCTTTTTCAATCAGGGACTGCACTCACTGGATTTGGATACAAAATTACTTATTTATTGTGGTAATGTTTCGGGGTTCTTAGACCCCTTCCTCAGACCAGACAATGTGCAAGTGAACAAAGTGCAACTTAAATGTGCTAAGCCCCACCCATCAAACAATTACAAGAAATTGCGCCAAAACTGTGTTTCCATGGCAACACCATAGTTGCCAGGTTACTAACATAAACAAAATTATACAAAAAAACAGGGAACATTTAAAATATATAGTGCATATTCATCACAAATATGACAATGAAAACAGTGTATCAAACATAAGTGTGTACACATATCACTTAATGTATTTCGTACTAGAACCCTCATCAGATCAGTGTTAATTTATTCTTGTGTTTGGAATATGTCTATGTTGTGTCATTAGTCACATAATTGGTTAATAGTGATAGTAAAAATCATGTGTATCGAAGTAATGAGAATAACCGCTGTGTATACATCAGAGAGCGGAATAAACATATGATGTTTAAAAAATTCTTAAGTCACGTAATGAGTGCAGTCTTTCACAGACTAATACATTAACAGAACGGCCCCGTGAAACATAGGCCGGGAAATCAGACATTAATCACATCACATATGTGTTATATTGTCTATGTATAGAGAAGCTGTATCCCTGCATACCTGTTTAAGGCGCACTAACACAGTGTTAACCCGTATGCTGCTAAGCAACCTCCTGTGGTGTCTTCACGAAACAGACACAGATTTTACAGATCCGATGTCTGCGTGGCCCAAGCCATGTACACATGGCTAATTTGCATAGAGCTCTGACGTATCTTCAGACACAGAGCGCTTAGGAATGTACTGCGTCAGGCTGCGTTTGCTCAATCTAGCCTACTCTGATCCTACAATCGCAGTGTTAGCATATCCCAGCTAGAGTGAGTATCTATGTGTAAAACAAAGCCAGCTATCAGCTGATCCTAGTGCTATAAGTGAAACCGCATAACAGAATCAAGAATGATAATATATACCCATTATCTCAAACAAGGATGGATCAGGGTATGCGTATAGAGATTAGGGGAGATAGGTTTGGCCCTAATATACTGAATCTGGGACATAAGAAACATGATACTAGTGGATTTGTGGTCAAGATATTAGGTGCATCCAGATATGTAAGATGACAGTCAATCAACACAATACAAAAAAACACAAAAAAATAAAGCATACAAATCCCTATGTAAGCTCTAACCAATCACATGTGGCCACTGACTACCAGTATAAAGGGATAATTCCAAATAGGAGACCATGTTAGACTGGATATATAGTACAGCCTAGCATACGGTGGTTATTATCAAGTATGTACACATAAATGAAACTATAAACCAAAGGTGTAGCCAAACATTCCCCATACAGGCGACAATAAGTCTATGTAATATTTCTCACACAATCTGGTATTAATATCATACATAGTTATGTGTTAATCATCCATGTGTCTCCCCAGGTTAAGGGGGATGAGATTAGACCTCAACAGTGAAATCATTGGTCTAACCATTAACAAGTGACAATCATGGTAAATAAACAGACCTTGTGTCAGAGTATAAATGTCTCTTATAGTCAGACCTCAAAGAACTCCTTCTATCGTTGGTCCACTATTTACAAGTGGCAATCAGGGTCTGGGGTAAGAGTGTCATCTCAGACAACATTTTGATGGGTATCGGAGTCAATTTAAATGGCCACTCTGAGGTGTAGGTGATAGACGATGTGCATGCTTCACCAAGTTCAGCAGTTCAGATTTATTCTCTCTTGTATGGTACCCTGCTCCATAGTCACATTCGTTATTTCAGGTATCGCATTGGACACAATCATATTGGGCTAAACCAAGAACCTGCTATATGTGTTTTATGCTGTATACTGGTTCAGACCTAGTGTGAGTCTCACTATGGCATGTAACTCCCACTGATCCAAGATCCCAGAACACAATATAGCTCCAAGGCATACAAGGGTTACTCACCCATCATCCAGTGTTCAAAGGAAACAATGCAAATCATTTGACATCTTAAGGCCTCGAGGATGTAGGGTACCCAGTCAATATATCCATTGGTATTCCAGTTGGAGAAGTGTTCTATCCCGGTCTCCTCCCCATTTCAGGGGGGGGACATGATCAATCAGGATAAAACATAGATCAGTTACCTTGTGCTTAGCGTGCAGGAAATGTCTCGCTACAGGTTGGTCGGAGACTCCTTTATCAAGTGCACTACGTATTGCCGATCTATGGTTTGCCATCCGCAGGCGTGCCTTATCACTCGTCTTTCCGACATAATATTGTCCACAGCAGCAGCTGAGTAGATAAATCACATGACTCGTGGTGCATGTGATAAAGTACTTTATGGTGTATTTTTGAGTTGTGTGAGGGTGTCGAAAGGTTTTGCAAGGGATCATGCCGTTGGAGGTGGTACAGCCTGTGCATCTAAAGCAGCCTGTCTTCTTGGTATTGAGCCATTGTTGTTTTAAGTATCAATGTTGTGGGTCAGTGAACATCAGTCTATCCCTCAGACTTCTTCCACGTTTATATCCCATGATTGGGGGGTCCATCTGTACAAAAGGTAGGGTCTTGTCTGACTCCAGGATCTCCCATCTATTTCTGATGTTATCAGCCAGTGTCTTCTTTCCTTCATTGTACATGGTAGTAAAAACCATCCTGGACTTGCTTTTATCCTCGGGTCGAGTCTTCTGCTCTTTAGGTTGTGATGTAATCGCCTGTCTGACCTTGTTAATAAGGTTAATTCTGTAGCCTTGTTGGAGAAATTTGTTGGCCATCATATCTAGCTGTAGTTCCTGGTTTGTTGTTTCGGTATTATTTCTCATAACCTTTATCATTTGGGATTTTATTATAGCCTTGTGGGTATGAGGTGGGTGGTTACTAGAAGCCTCTAGTAGGGAATTTCTGTCTGTCGGCTTAGTGTAGAGAGTTGTATAGAGTTCCCCCTGTTTTTTATATAAAGTTAATATGTCCCTGATCATGTTTAAGTTCGAATTTGATTGGTGATTCTTGGTTGTTGAGCTGCTCAAACCAATCAGTTAGTGATTCCTCAGGTCCTTGCCAGATAAAGAAGAAATCATCGATGTATGTTTTGTATCATTTAACATATTCATGATTGTATACATCCATGGTGTCCTTCTCGCAGTGTTCCATAAAGAGGTTAGCATAGGAATTTTTACCAGCATTTGATGGGGACAGCTATTGGGTCAGATGTGGCCCCGTCCTATGATAACCTCTTTACGGAACACTACGAGAAGGACACCATGGATGTATACAATCATGAATACGTTAAATGCTACAAAAGATACATCGATAATGTCTTCTTTATCTGGCAAGGACCTAAGAAATCACTAACTGATTGGGTTGAACAGCTCAACAACCAAGAATCACCTATCAAATTTGAACTTAAACACGATAAGGGACATATTGACTTTCTTGATCTAAGGATCTATAAAAAACTCTATACAACTCTCTACACTAAGCCAACAGACAGAAATTCCCTACTAGAGGCTTCTAGTAACCACCCACCTCATACCCACAAAGCTATAATAAAATCCCAAATGATAAGGGTTATGAGAAATAATATCGAAACAGAAAACCAGGAACTACAGCTAGATATGATGGCCAAAAAATTTCTCCAACGAGGCTACAGAATTAACCTTATTAACGAGGTCAGACAGGAAATTACATCACAACCTAAAGAGCAGAAGACTCGACCGGAGGATAAAAGCAAGTCCAGGATGTTTTTTACTACCACGTACAATAAAGGAAAGAAGACACTGGCTGATAACATCAGAAATGGATAGGAGATCCTGGAGTCAGACAAGACCCTACCTTTTGGACAGATGGACCCCCCTAATCATGGGATATAAACGTGGAAGAAGTCTGAGGGATAGACTGATGTTCACTGACCCACAACATTGTTACTTAAAACAACAATGGCTCAAGACCAAGAAGACAGGCTGCTTTAGATGCACAGGCTGTACCACCTGCAACGGTATGATCCCTTTCAAAACCTTTCTATACCCTCACACAACTCAAAAATACACCATAAAGTACTTTATCACATGCACCACGAGTCATGTGATTTATCTACTCAGCTGCTGCTGTGGACAATATTATATTGGAAAGACGAGTGATAATGCACACCTGCGGATGGCAAACCATAGATCGGCAATACGTAGTGCACTTGATAAAGAAGTCTCCGACCAACCTGTAGAGAGACATTTCCTGCACACTAAGCACAAGGTAATTGATCTACGTTTTATCCTGATTGATCATGTCCCCCCCTGAAATGGGGAGGAGACCGGGATAGAACACTTCTCCAACTGGAATCCCGATGGATATATCGACTGGGTACCCTACATCCTTGAGGCCTTAACATTTCAAATGATTGGCATTGTTTCCTTTGCACACTGGATGATGGGTGAGTAACCATTGTATGCCTTGGAGCTATATTATGTTCTGGGATCTTGGATCAGTGGGAGTTGCATGCCATAGTGAGACTCACACTAGGTCTGAACCAGTATACAGCATAAAACGCATATAGCAGTTTCTTGGTTTAGCCCAATATGATTGTGTCCAATGCGATACCTGACATAACGAATATTACTATGGAGCAGGGTACCATACAAGAGAGGATAAATCTGAACTGCTGACCTTAGTGCAGCGTGCACATCGTCTATCACCTACACCTCAGAGTGGCCATTTAAATTGACTCCGATACCCATCAAAATGTTGTCTGAGATGACACTCTAACCCCAGACCCTGATTGCCACTCATAAATAGTGGACCAACGATAGAAGGAGTTCTTTGAGATCTGACTATAAGAGACATTTATACTCTGACACAAGGTTTGTTTATTTACCATGATTGTCACTTGTTAATGGTTAGACCAATGATTTCACTGTTGAGGTCTAATCTCATCCCCCTAAACCTGGGGAGACACATGGATGATTAACACATAACTATGTATGATATTAATACCAGATTGTGTGAGAGATATTACATAGACTTATTGTCGCCTGTATGGGGAATGTTTGGCTACACCTTTGGTTTATAGTTTAATTTATGTGTACATACTTGATAATAACTACTGTATGCTAGGCTGTACTATATATCCAGTCTAACATGGTCTCCTATTTGGGATTATCCCTTTATACTGGTAGTCAGTGGCCACATACGATTGGTTAGAGCTTACATAGGGATTTGTATGCTTTATTATTTTGTGTATTTTTGTATTGTGTTGATTGACTGCCATCTTACATATCTGGATGCACCTAATATCTTGACCACAACTCAACTAGTATCATGTGTCTTATGTCCCAGATTCAGTATATTAGGGCCAAACCTATCTCCCCTAATCTCTATACGCATACAGGATGAGTTTCATAATAAAAGGGGAGATGGACATCAAAGTGGCATCATGGACTGAACAAAAATAGGCTAAGATATTAAAACAGGGGGGTGATCTTTACATACTCTGCTAATCTGTAGGAAAACTATATTAAAACCGTTTTTAGATGTTATCTTAATCTAACCAGACTTTACCCCCAAAAGGGTCACACAGTGTTGTGTCTGCTTCAGAGGATGGGGAGGGAGGAGTACATACTTCAAGATGTGATAGATGTATCCATCAGTTATTCATTTATGGGATGAGATTTATATGTTATTAATCCTTGTACTTGACAAGGACACATAAACAAGCATTATTACTTTCCCCAGTTAAGGACCCATCTAAGTATGCCAATAGATATGTTGCTACAACTGTCAGAATTGTTTACCAAGACAATAGTTACCAATTATAATGTAATTGAGAATAAGAATAAATATCATTATTAGATGTCAAATCTTTCAGCTAATATTTTAGATAAAAAAGGAACCTTATTTTTTTAAAATATGTGCACTTGGATTATATATGAGCACTCAAAGATGCTATAATTACAACCAGTGGGGTATTAAGTTCAATTTGATTGGTGCGCTAGTTGACTAGAAACCTTATGAGTTGGCAATGGGAGAAGTGTAATCAAAATTATTGTAATTTTATTTGATAATATGAGCTGTTTACTAATGCTGAACACTTTTCCTCTTTCTTTTATTTTCATCAGGTCATTTAGAGAGTAGTTTTAGTAAGTTTTATTGACAGACGCTATGTATTAGTGAACCTGCAATTTATGTATCTGTTGGTCTTCTTTATTTATGCACAGTATATATGGCGCTAGTAGTGGCACTGATTGGGATTGTGGATCATATTTTATGTCTCTTTTATTTCACAGTATTATGTTGTTTCTCCATAAACTGTAACTGTACTGTTAATATTTGTTGTTTATAATTTGATTCATGTTTCTTGAAATATGTTTAAAAAAAAAAAAAAGAAAAGTAACCAAAGTCTTGTCTTGTGCATGTGCGTAAATTAGCACTAATTAGAGTGCTAGCCAAATTTACAGTGAAATGTCTTTTAATACCACTTTTTAAAAGATGGTGTATGCTGTTACCACAATCAGTAACAATCCATACCAGTCCTACACGTTTCCCTAACCCCACAGTAATAAACTCCTACACCGCCATAGCCCCACCACAATAAACTCCCACCACGAGGGTTTTAACTGCTACTAACTGCAATAACACCCATCAGAATTAAACTCTAACCACTAGGACCCTAATTGCTATCAGCCCACTGACCTCCAAAACCCCATTTCAATAAATACTTTATTAACCTTTAATTGTCATAATGTCCATCATAATGTTCTAATCCCTAGAACATTAACTGTTAACCCCTACCAGCAATACACTGTCCAACCAAATTTTCATTCATGGACCAGCAGGGCCCACTTTTTATGGTCCCTTACTAAACGCTGGCTCTTAATCAAATCCTCCAGTAGAAATGGTTATTGTCCCTACTGGTTGATTTAAAATTCAAATCAGTCTATGGGAGACTAAGGGGAGTCTGCTTAATAAAGGAAAACAAGCAAATATATTTTTTTCTGTATTTTTGAGCCTACCAGGTTTTGCAAGATAATTTGGTTTAATATGTTAATTATTTTAATTATTTGAATGTCCCATTATTGAATAATTGAATGTACTTTGGGAATTGAATGAGTTTTGCTTTGACCTACATGATTAATTATCTTCTTTTTTTTATAAGTTTTAAAAACCAATAAACAATATCTTTAAAAACAAAATTAAAATCAGTCAATAGAAATGGGTTAAACTATCCATTATAAATCTGCATTAATCCTACTGGTTTATTTGAACAAGGATTTAATGGGTTTTGTGAGTGTTAGGATAGGAGTCCCTTAAGGTAGGGGGTCTTTGCTGTATGGGGTCCTTTGTAAGAAAGAGGTCACTTGCAGTGGTGGTGGTGGGGTCTTAGAGGTTATGGAGTCTTAATGGTGTGGGAGATTATTTGTGATGATGAGGGTCTGCCAGTTTAGGGGTTAATAGTGGTCCACGTTATTGGTATTGGGGTCTGATTGTGTCATGCTTGTGGGATATTTCCCTATCAGACCAATCCTGGCCAGTAGTCTTCTTATCCTGGTGTCAAGTGGAAAGATAAGGTAATATCCCAGAACAAGTGAAACAGATAAGAGATGAGGTAAGCAGTACTCACAGAAAACAGGGCAATCCTTCACGGCACCAAGGGTAAAGCAGAGAATGGTAAGAGACAAGCAGGGTTCAGCAACGAGTAGGCAATCCGATAATACACAGCAATACAGGGGTTAAGCCGGAGAGTAGTCAGTGGTAAGCAGAGTTCAGGCAACAAACAGGCAATCCAAAATGTATCTCAGCAGTTCAGGGGTTAAGCAAAAGAGTAGTCAGTGGTAAGCAGGGTT
>CAJPDP010117783.1:0-10152 GCA_905336975.1 Bombina variegata variegata | reverse complement strand
GGTTTATTTAGTGGTAGTGATGTGGGAGGCCAGAGGTTTAGGGGTTAATAGCTTTATTTAGTGGCGGCGATGTTGGGGAGCGGCGGAATAGGGGTTAATATCTTTATTATAGTGTGGGTGATGTTAGGGTGTGGGGGAATAGGGGTTAATACCTTTATTATAGTGGTGACAATGTCGGGGAGCGGCAGAATAGGGGTAAATACATTTTATAAGTGGCGGCGTTGTCGGGAGCGGCAGATTAGGGGTTAATAAGTTTAATTTAGTGTTTGTGATGCAGGAGGGCCTTGGTTTAGGGGTTAATAGGTAGTTTATGGGTGTTACTGTACTTTGTAACAGTTTATTTATGAGTTTTGTGTAACAATTTCGTGGCGCAAAACTCATAACTACTGGTCTCAGATTGCGGAATGGATGGTGTCGGTATAGGCTGTAATGCAAGCTTTTTAGCCTCACCGCAAAACTTGTAATGGCAGCACTATGGAAATCCCATGCAAAAACGTCATTTTTTGAGTGTGGGACTGACGTTGCGTTACACGCTAAAATGCTTGCGGTACAGCTATACCGACAAGACTCGTAATGTCTGCGTTCCAGTTTTAACACTGAAATGGACATTTTTTCAGCATTAAAACACGAACGCAAAACTTGAATGAGTATAAACAAATAATTCCTCATAGTTGCTCATTAATATATTGGCGTATGTTGGGGCGACATTGGAGCCCATAGCTGCTCCTTGTTTCTGCAAGAAGAATATATCAGAAAAAGAATATAATTTTGATACAGAATTATCTCTAGTAATTCAATCAAAAAGTTAACTTGACCCTCAGTATATGTACCATCTGACTTTAACAAATTTTGGACAGCTGATACTCCACTGTTATGTCTAATGGATGTATGCAAACTACATACATCTAACGTGTAGAGAAAACATTTTCCACCAACAAATCCCATATTTCTAAGTTTATCTAAAAAAATATGAAGTTATTTTAATAACTAAAGGTCAGTAGGAATATATCCAAGAGAATGGCAATTTTTGAGAAAACTGATCCCATAACTACCACTATCTGTCTACCTGGTTCTCTACTTGCATTTTTGTGAATTTTTGTTAACATGTAAATAACAGGTTTAATAGGATGTTTCACCAATAAGCTATTCATTAAATCTTCTGTAATGATACCTCTCTTTACAGCTTTCATGGTTAGATATTCCCCATTTTTTTATCTGGTTAGTGGGATCTATATCCAATTTCTGATGTGTAATATAATTGGCTTCATGGGGTATATTTATTATAGTGCGAGTGGACAGCATACACTGTCAGCATTTATCATTGCACCAGCAGTTCTTGTGAACTGCTGGTGCAATACCGCCCCCTGCAGATTTGTGGCCAGGGGGGTGTCAGTCAACCCGATCGTATTTGATCGGGTTGATTTATGTCCGCTGCCTCAGAGCAGGCAGACAAATTATGGAGCAGCGGTCTTTAGGTAGAAAAGGAAACCAGTTCCAGCACACAGCTTCACCAAGTTCTTACTGGCCAGTAAGTGTGTACATTAAGACTCCCAGGACCACCATTGTCGGAAGCCCAAACAACTGCAGGAGCAGACAAAGGTGAATCTATTCCAAGTGAGCGGTAGGAGTATCAAAGTCATCGGACCTTTTGTATTTCAAATTTTGAATCAGCGCACTCCAGGGAGGAGCTGCAGGGATTGGCTTCCGCAAGACCCATACGATCCGGTTAGCTCAGAGGACGGTAATACAACCACAGTGAGCCCGGACATACAGGGTAAGCAAAATCCCTAGATCCTAAGAAGACCTATTGGGTAAGTGACCCCCTTACACACCTTGATGAACTTTGTAACCCAGAGGAATTTCCAAGACCCATCTGTATACTTTTTCACCCTGACTTATTTAGTTCAACTACTTATTTAGTTCAACTGCATTAACCATAAGAACTGCAAAATCCGTAACAATTATAAGGATTGTCTCAAGGGATTGGACTATTCTAAACATTAGAACTGATCTCAGCCGATAGACATTGCCGAAATAAAGTGCAAATATTGGAATTGCCTAACAGTTTGCAAGTTTTATATTTTTAATCAAGCAGCTGCTAAAAAATTTTTGGTTGATAAATTTTTTGTCAACAAATTTTGCTTAATCCCCCCCCTGCTTTTTCCCCAGTAGCCACACTGTGTCAAGTTCTATTTTTATAGTTCCTTTTTTATGATATTGTATTATTCTGTATTTGAACACCGGTGTTCCACTCATATATGTTTTAGGATGTTTTTAACATTAACATTTATATTGCCAGATGAATATTGTGAGAAATAAAATTCTTCATTTGTTTTTAATAGTGTATATTCATTTTGAGCATATATATGCGAATCTGCATTTTTTCCATTGTCATATTATTGCAGAGTCATCTTCTTATACATAATATTTGATTATTTTTCACCCAATTATTATTGTACACATAAGGGCACTTCACCGCCTAGGACAGATTGCTGTTGGGCACCACCTCCATTTTTGTATCTGTGTTTCATATGGGACACGTATTGATGCACACTAAGTCCAATATGGTCACAGCAGTGCATTTTACAATTCCTGCACATACAATCTCTTTTAAACATCATCTAATATAGCTGGGTCACACTTTACTGAGTAATTGTACCCACTATGCCAGATTGCCAGCGGTTTTCAAACCTGTCCTCAAGTCTCCCTAACAGGCCACATTTTGTGGATATCTGGACTGATTAGTAAACCTTATTAGTAAACATGGTTATTTTACCTGCTCTCACACTAGGTAATCCTGAAAACCTGGACCTTCGGGGAGGCCTGAGGACAGGTTTGAAAACCAGTGCACTATGCTCATCATGTCAAGATACAAATGGCATACATATGGTTTACAAGTGGTGAGTATAGTAACAGATTGCAAGAGGATACTTTGGAACTTTAGACTGTGCAATCCCATGGTTATAAAGATGCCTGTACTGTTAGGGACAATCAGGACAGTGCAAGTATGACTTAGAATCAAGCATTCACATAAATAGATTACTCCGTGCCATTTGTAGATGTTGGGGTCCTGATTCCTGTAGATCCCCTTAACTGTACAGGATATCATGTACTCAACACATATATGTATAGGTACCTATAAATATGTTACTGTGTTCCCTGTCCACTGTAGATAGCTTATACAATTGTAATGAATAGAGCTTTAAAGAATCAATACCATGTATGTTTAGAAACCTCTACTATGGGGCCGATTTAACATGCTCTGTATCGGCCCCAATGCAGCTTTTTCTGCGCGAGCCTTCAGGCTCACTGGAAACAGCAGTTAAGAAGCAGCGGTCTCAAGAACGCTGCTCCTTAACTGGTCCACCTCCTCTGAGCAGCGGACAGCAATCAACCCGATCAGATACTATCAGGTTAATTGACATCCCCTGCTAGCGGCCGATTGGCCGCGAATCTGCAGGGGGCAGCATTGCACAAGAAGTTCACTAGAACTGCTTGTGCAATGCTAAATGCCGACAGCAAAATGGACTGTGATCGTCAAGAACTTTTCAGCCCCATAATAAAAATAGAACTTTCAGAAAGAATCTGAAAACACGATCGGGATGTGGAAAAAAGACAATTGCAGTGAATCAAAAAGTGTTCTTTTTGACCAGAAAGGTAAACGAAAAGTCCTCAGCTGATAGATTGTGATCAAAGTCAGAATGCCTTTATCTACAGGATAAGATGACAAAATAAGTTGTAGTAAAAAAGCCGAGGTTGTGCAAGCAGCAAAAATAAGTAATCAAGAACAACCTAAGGACATCATTTAGTAAGTACTCAGATAATCCAGACATACAGGGGATTAAGAACAGACCAGATGAGACTAGCACCATGGAAGAGCACTTTTTAAGTGAGGAATACTATGATTGTTGAGAAGCATACTGAAAATAATGCACACAAAATACTATAAAGTATGTATTAAGGTGTGTTGCCTGATCTTGAGAAGACAAGAGGTATGCTTCATAAATGCTAAGGAAGAACATCAGGTGTGGGCTGTAAAGAAAAAATTATGTACACAGTAACATTTCTTATTATAATTTATAGGCGCATGGTATTACTAAAAAAAATCTACAATTTAGTAAAAAATATATATTTCTATGTGATAAAATTGTCCTTCTTTCCTAGTTGGTAGAAATGTAAGCTTCTGCTTTTCAATCCATACATTTTCAGATGACTAGATTGATTGGTCATTTCCATTTTGCTAGTCTAATCAATTCTGAAAAGGTGGCAAGACTAGTCCATGTGTGTGTGTGTAGCTGTATAAACACTTCCATAATGAATATTTTATAAAGTAGTGACAGGACAATACTAGGAAAGATGAGTTATAAGAGCAATTTACTACAGTAAGTTTTCATCTCCTTTAGAAACCATTACTTATGATCACTCTTGACAATGTTTATTGAATCTCTGTAGGATCTCTGTGTTTAAAAGTTTTCTGCCAACTCTTACAATTTTTTCCATGTAGGTAACCTTAAACATTGCGATGTACTCATACCTTTTATTGCTTGCTTATCTAGTGTATATCATGTTAACTTTCTGTATTCTGTAATGAAGATATAGTCAGACTATAGTCTAGATTACGAACACAAGAGGTTTCCTATGCCAGGGGCAGCAGTAAACATCCATTATTTATTGGTTGAGAAGGTAAGTAAGGTTATTATGGAATTGTAGAAAGGATCAATAAAACAATATTGTCTAAAAAATGTGAGATTTAGCGTCACCTAGACAATAGAAAGCAACCTCATCAGAACTGAATACTGATCCTATTGAATGTCACATATTGCACACCACGTGCATCCTTAATGGTTTAATTAATAATACAGTTATATATTATTATATAAGATGCAGATAGCATTCAATTTGTCTTATAATATAAAGTCTGAACCTACATTGTTACCTGTCAACTAGCTGCTCAAAACAGAAGTATAAATATCAAACAGAAGATGGTTCTTTGTACATCATTCACTAAACATAAAAATATGTTTATGCAACTTTCACATTTTTGCTATAAAACTATATGGACCATTTTCTATGTGTCAAGCTATCACTTGTTTTGGCTCAAATGCTATCTGTGCTCAAAGTAAAATTTACGCAGGCAGTAAAAACTTAGCATGTGAGCAAGTGAAACCCGATATGCCCTATCTTCAAGACTTCGGATATTTCGACCGCACTACTTTCTTCTCCCCATAGACTTCAATGGAGCGTGCTGTTCAGAAACACTTATCGCCAACGTGTGAACCCGACACGCATTAGACCAACTACGCTAAACCCGGAGTTGGTTATGCATATTTTGCATTCCAATGTTCTTCACATAGAATAATTTTTTTTAATTTTTTTTTTCTCTATATATATCTGATGTTTGTTGTTTCTTAAATATAGATCAATACCTATATATGTATATAAATATATATACAGGTATAGATATATAGAGATATACATATAGAAATATTCATTAAGAAATACAAAGAACATTTTCTTTTAATGGAAGAACACTGGAATGTAAAATACTGAAAGTAATAACACAGTAAAATATATAACAAATATTAAAATTGATTAAAAATAATTTTTCATGTTTCAAGGTATTTGAGTGGATAGAGTTTAATAGTGTATATATATACAGATATGTAAGAAGCAAATCGATACCCACTTATTTACATTTACTAATTTATTTGTAAATTTAAACTGCAAAATACTTTTTTTAATACTTTGTTGACTTTTCTTTAGCAGTTTTAAGAGTAGAAACTTACATAGGCATAGAATTTCTAAATTATGAAATTATAGCTTGAGGTATTTCCGACCATGATTATGAGTGGATCGGTATTTGCATTTCCACTCGCGCGTTAACTTTCCTAGACATAAAAAGTTTTTGCATGAGCACTAACCCAATGCACGCAAAAAGCTGAAGTCTGAATATCGCAGCCGTGTTAACGTATTCCATCCTAGACTTCAATGGAGTGCGAAATGTGGAAAAAACCTAACACCCTTAATCACACGCAAGCCTGGTTGCATTTTCCCAATTGCGCTAACTCAACATGATATATTGATATTTCACATTCCAATGTTCTTGTGAGGGAGAGGGGAGGTGTTTGGAACTCGGAATGCAGGAATAGAAACACAGAACAAAGAAATACTTTTCTTGAAAAACTTTACTGAAGCAATGAAAAGAAACAGCAGGTAAAGCAGTTTGAGATCACAATCCAAACAGATGACAATAAAATAAAAGCTTTTAGAAAAAATATAGTCAACAATATACTGGCGTTGGGAGAAGGAAAAAAATATCTAAGGTATAATAAGCACAAATCTCTCAACAAGCACAGGCTACCCAGCGGGTACTGTTGGTGAGTTTTCTTTAGATGGCCAGGTAAGAGCAACTGACACAGCTTGGGGGAATAGGATGAATACACAGCAGTATTAGAGATCTTGGTTTGACTTTCAGTATACAGGTATCACAGCAGAGATGATTGGTCTCAGGAGCGAGATAAGCATACACAGGTATCACAGCAGAGATGCTTGGTCTCAGGAGCAAGGTAAGCATACACAGGTATCACAACAGAATTAGAAAGGAAAATACTAAGCGCTCCCTGTATAGTCTATCCTGATATGATTAATCCTTACAAGTCATAAATACATATAAATACGCATGGGTAGAAAAAAAGTTTGTGGGGGGATCACAATGTGATCAGAGAAGGAGAATGTCTACGTTGCCCTCGATAGGCTATATGATGTGTCTCGATATGAGATATATCCCGTTTAAAAGTCCAGAATATAACCGGAGGGTAAAGATGTATTACTTCCACCTTTGGAGTATGGTATCGATATCAATATGGACGTTGTTAGGAGCCATCTCTGGAGTATGGTGTTAGGTGTCAGGAGCTGCTGACAATTGAAGGAAACTTCCATTCAATGGATTCTCAGGTGTTCAGAACTAGTAGAAAGAAGAAGAGACAGCAAATCCCATTCTAATAGTATAAGTATTTAATGGAACATAAAAGCGCAAAATACAAATAAAACTTACAAGATGTAAGAGTATAAAAAGCACATATAAAGATCTCCAACAATCCTTAAATCCATAGACGCATCCGGGTATGATGGAATTCAAAAGCGGTCACTTCTGTGGTGTGCGCAAGATCAGGGTGCTGATAATACCTCCAAGAGGGTCAGAGGACGTTGAGGCATGGAGCGTAATGACCTCAACGCGTTTTGTCTGACAACATTTAGACTTTGTCAAGAGGAGTGTCTATAGCACAGGCGGGGGTAGCTTAAAATGGACCCTATAGTGCAAATAGCTGGGAGAATAAAAACATTACCAACGTGATAAAAAAGAAATACACAATCTTACTGCTGCTGTATGCATGTCAAATAGGATGAAAGCTAACAAGAAATACTACACAAAATACTACACTTGAATGACACGATAGGTTTAGAATGTAAAAAATTATAACAAACTGTCAAAACAAACCTATCATCTTAAAACTGAGTGAGGAACTGTAAGAGACACCAGATTGATAAAAAAATAATAAATGAAAATGAATAATAAAAAATGTTTCAAAATCTCATAATTCTTAAATACACTACGGTGAATGATTATTTGGTCATTAATAAGCATATTTCATGAGTCAGTAAAAAGGAACTGATTAGGAATGGGAAAATGTGTTTTGTTAAAAACTGTACCAAATAATGATTTTACTTAAAAGCCTGTTAGTCTAAATCAATGTTGAGAGGATTGGGGGTTAAGCAACCCAATTCATGTATCCAAAACGTCTCCTGTTGGCGTAAGGTCCTGAGTCTATTTGTATGTTTATTGGGTGGAATACCTTCAATAATTAGTACTTTTTAAACAATCTGGATTAGACCCATGTTTAGCCATAAAGTGTTGGGAAACGATGTGTGTGTCAAGTTTATTTTTTATATTATTCTTGTGTTCATTGAACCTTTTCCGTATGGTCCTCTTTGTGCGCCCTATGTAGATCATGTTACACTCACAACTTAGTAGGTACACTACATAGGTGGAGCTACATGTGAATCTATTTTTTATATTATATTCTTTTGTGCCGCTAGAATCTTTGAATTTATCGTGACAACAAATATGGGTGCACATATCGCAGCGAGGTACCCCACATCTTCGTGTGCTCTTATAAGTGCCTAACCACCTGATCAGATTGGTATAGTTAGTAGATCCTTTTATACTAGGTCTTAATTTGGAAGGAGTCAGTATGTTCTTCAGATCTCTGTTCTTTTTTGTTGGTGACAATGGGTCTATCAGGTAACGACCTCCCCAATATGGGGTCTGATTTGAGTATTTTCAAATGTGAATTCAGGATCCTCTCGATAAATCTACAACCCTGACTATATGTGGTGATGAACCTGATGTTCTCATCTCTATTGCTCTCCTTGGGGGGTCCCGGTTCTAACATGGGTTGCCTATCCATTTTAGCTACTTTCTCTTTAACTTGTTCCAAAAGCCTAGAATCATATCCTTTCTCTAGGAATCTGTTATCAATGATACTGGCTTCATTGTTAAAATCAGATTGTAGGGTGCAGTTTCTCTTGACATGCTGGTACTGGCCAAGTGGTATGTTCTTTTTCCACCTTGGAAGGTGGCCACTATTAGCATTCAAAAATCCATTGCGATCTGTGGGTTTCCTAAAGTTCCTTACCGCTACTCTATTTTCTGGTCCAGTTAATAGTGTATGATACAGGAAGTCTATAGTTTCTTTGCTAAAATTATGGGTACATTTCAAATTCATGTCATTATCATTAATGTTTGATAAAATGAGTGATAGTTGATTCATTGACCTTCCAGATGATGATAACATCATCGATATAGCGGAAGTATTGTATAAGATTACTTTAAACAGATTATTATGCCAGATGTACTTATCTTCATATAAATGTTTGCAGGGTTTGGAGGAAAAAGGATTTTTCAAATTCAAAGTAATTGTGATGGAGAATAAATTCAATACTCGATTACAAAAATTTGAGTTGCTCAGGTGCAATTTCCCTAGATTCTAAACTATCCTTGATGGCAGAAATACCTGAGAAGTGGGGGATGCATGTGTAGAGGGCAGCCACGTCACAAGTGAGCCAAATGAGATCCTCACTTAACACAAAATCCTCAAACAGCTTGATAACATGAGTTGTGTCCCGGATAAAAGATGGAATATTCCTAACTACCGGTTGAAGAAAACAATCAATATAGGTGGACAAATTGCTAGTTAGGGAACTAATACCCGAAATGATAGGTCTTCCCGGGGAGGGGGGGGGGTTACTAAGGATTTATGCACCTTAGAAAGATGGTAAAATGTGGGGATACTAGGGTGTAATTCTAAAAGGAAATTGTATTCATCTCTATTAATGATATTGTTGGTTTTGGCCGTGGTCAAGATTAGCAGAAGTTTCATTGCAAATGTGTCAGTTGGATTAAAAGTGAGTTTGTTATATGTGATATTATCACTAAGAATGTTGGAAGCTTATTTGAGATAATCCAACCTATTCTGGATAACCCCCCCCCCCACCCTTATCTGCTGCCCTAATGACTATATCAGTGCCAGAGAAAAGGATATTATTCTAGGCTTTTGCAACAAGTTAAAAAGAAAGTAGCTAAAACGGATAGGCAACCCATGTTAGAATCGAGACCCCCCAAGGAGAACAATAGATGAGAACATCAGGTTCATCAACACATACAGTCAAGGTAGTAGATTTATCGAGAGGATCCTGAATTCACATTGGGAAATATTCAAAGCAGACCCTGTATTGGGGAGGTCGTTACCTGATAGACCCATTGTCACATACAGAACTGAGATCTGAAGAACATACTGGCCCCTTCCAAATTAAGACCTGGTAAAAAAGAATCCACTAATTCTTCCAATCTGATCGGGTGGTTAGGCACTTCTAAGGGCACATGAAAATGTGGGGTACCTCGCTGAATATACTATAAAAAATAGATTCACATGTAGCTCCACCTATGTAGTGTACCTAGTAAGTTGTGAGTGTAACATGATCTACATAGGGTGCACAAAGAGGACCATACGGAAAAGGTTCAATGAACACAAGAATAATATAAAAAATAAACTCAACACACACAGCATTTCCCAACACTTTATGGCTAAACAT
>CAJPDP010117745.1:0-10972 GCA_905336975.1 Bombina variegata variegata | reverse complement strand
GGGGACTTAGTATTTTTTAGAGGTTAAAGAGCTATTTAACTTAGGGCAATGCCCTACAAAAGACCCTTTTAATGGTTATTAGTAGTTTAGATTTTGGTTGTTTTTATTTTGGTGGGGGCTTTTTTATTTTCATAGGGATTAGGTATAAAATAATATTTTTGATAATTTTGTTTATTTTTTCCTGTAATGTTAGACTTTTTTTATTTTTTTTTAATTTAATGTTATTTTTTTTTTGTTTTAATTGTAATTTAGTAGTAATTGAGGTTAATTTATGAGGTGTTAGGTTAGGGGACCTAGTAATTAAATTAGTTATTTGTGTTGTGGAGGGCTTGGCGGTTTAGAGGTTAATGGGTTAATTAGGTTGATTGTGATGTGAGTGTTTGGCGGTTTAGGGGTTATTTCTTTTGTGTAATTGCTAAACTTTTACAGCGTTAAAAAAAATCTAGCAATGAAAATGCAAGATATAAGCAATTCCATGATTTTACTAGAGATTGATTTCTGCAAATAATTGAATGTCTGAAATTACTATCATAACATTTCTGTTTATGAAAAAAAAGAACATTTTTTACACAGTTTTGATTCTTGGTCAGTTTATGTTTTTAACTAAATTAATGTTGCTGGATTAAAAAAAAAATGGCAATGAAAAAAATATGATCTACATACCACAAATGTTTTGCAATACACTAAAAATACTTAAATTACAATAGCCAATACAAAATGTTTTGTGTGAGAAGAAAAAATTATGTGGCAAATATTTTTTTATTTTTTTTCTGAAGCAAAACTGTATCACAGACTTGGAACCATAAATAAATGTTTTACCCTCTCATTTATTATTAAGTAAAACTATTTATTTATTTTTACTGCCAGAGAATTTGCATCAGAGTGCGCAATCCCAAGTCTACAAACGGTTAAGCCCTATGACTTTAAGTAATCAGCATAAGACATCTATCATCTGAGCTAAAATATATGAAATAAATTGTTATGGAGAGCTTTTCTGCAGGTGCTTACAGCTAGGAGAATTTTATTGAATAAAGCTGTGTTTTATTTGGCAGCTTTCCATGGCCCCCTGCTGCTAACAAAACTACCAATTTTTGTTTGAAGTGTTTAGATGATGATCCTACTCGACAGATAAAGCAGCTATGGAAAATTTACCACACTTAGCTTAGAATTAATATTTTCACCGACCATACACACTACACACCTTACCTAATCTCTAAATTATAGGAAAACACCAGGAGCAGGGTTTTTAAGATGCAGCAGCTCAGCTAACAGTAGAGATTTATAGCTCTCTGATGTCAAACTCTGTGACTGACCTACAGCGCACCAGAACTGCTATTCCCTTTTCTTATTCATTATAAGTGCAGCTGTCTTCAAATAGACCTCCAGAGCTCATTAGTGCCTATCCATCCCTTTGTGGCAAATAAGTATACCCAGCCTGTACTTTGTAATTCTCTGCTGTTGTGTATTGAAGGGAAAATTAGATTTTCTCTTTAATTTCTGCAAACAAATTCAATTATAGTGTCACTTCAGCATGGGTGATTATGAAATGGTGTTAATCCTGCATATATATATTTCTGCTTCTAATTAAAAATATCATGTTTGAAACCTTATCACATTTCTTGAAAATAACAAAATGCACTTGATTTTCAATGTTCGCTTTTATCTCCATGTGTAGAGGGGTTGTTTGCTCCACTAACTTCAACTAATTAAAAAAATAATAATAATGAAGATGTATTTAAAGGTAACATTAAACTAGAAAAAAATTAGAATATGCAAGTACCACTTCAATTTGTTCCACTTTAATAAAATATGCATTGTTTTCTTCTTGGAAGACTTATTAGTGACAACAAGGTCTATACAAGGCTTTGTTTCTTTAAAGATGAAGGTTTTGTTTCGACATCACCAATGGTGTTTTGTGCCATTGTCTAATCTGTCAGTTTGGATGAGCATGTGTATTTAGGGGTGCAAAAATGTACTGCCACACCTGCTGTGTAAAGCTGTGAATTCACAACTCTTCTGACTATTTAAATGTGTGGTGCTGGGAGCTCTTTTGTTGTAATTGAACTGTTGGTGATTGCGTGCCTGAAGTGTCACAAGTGTCCAACATCATTATATCACAATAATCACTCAAAAAACCCTTATGTTTTGAAAATGTCCAGTTAATTTGCAGCATCTAACTTTTCATCCATTATATCTTTATTTTATTTAATATTAATTATTTAATTAATTAATAATACTGTAAAAATAATATTTGTGTGTGTGTTTTGCAAAGCAAGTTGCTTGTTTTAATATATTCTAAAAAGCCTATTGTTTAAAATAATAATGGTTGATTATAAAAAAGTGATGTTATTTTAATAAATAAAAAATATTTAATCACTGATAATGCAAAATAGGTGGTTGATTACGTTGTGCTTCTAATAAAAACAAGTTTGATATAAAAATAAGATCATAACAAAGTTTTAAAAAGGTTTTCCTGCTTCAAGTGTATTATTTTCAGTATTAAATTATTTATTTTAAAATATTGTGAGCTGTTAAAAAAAATCAATATTTTAAACAGAAACCATTGCAAATCTGCAAATAATTGTGTGCTGTAATTAATTAAATGCTTTATATTTTATTTATACACAAATTGTATATCTAATTTGATTATTTATAGTTAAGTCATTAAAATAAAGACTTAATGTTATTTCATTATTTTGAAATAATATTTAAGGTTAATATATTTATCAGTCTCATTTCATATTGTCATAACATACATAGCTACAGCACAAATGCCTTTCTATAGTAGTTTTTTGATGCAATCCAAAGTACTATAAGCAAAGACCTCAAGTTATTAAATACTGTTAAGCTTTAACTTATACCAGGGAACCTTGGCCTTATTTTTATCAGTCTCCTAAAATAATATTCTTGTCTTTGCAATATTCAGAATTGTGTAGATTTATTGACATTGTATGGTGGTTAAATACTATAATGTTCAATGTTATTTTAAACAGATGCATCATAATTTTATTTTTTCCTTTCTTTTGTACTGATCAAAAGGTGTTGTAACAATACATTGAAAACATCAATACAGTATTTGTATTGAATACATAATAGTTCTGCATTAGATTTCAAATGCCCAATGTATTTTAATAAAGTTGGACTTTATTGTTTCACAGTCACATATTTCAGATCCTACCCTTCATAAATATGTACCTTCCAAGCCAGTATACAATAAAATACTTTTGCAATTGCTCATTTCCCAGAGGGAAGAGCTTATGATGTCTACAAAATACCAAGCAGTAATAAAATATACAGAAACTAGTGTCATTTTTATAATGCTACACAGTTCACTACTGGATTAATATCTCAAAATCTGAATAGGTTTTGTAAGGAACTATAGACCTATAATACCTTATTAATTCAAATAGTACATGATTGTTCATAGGAATACCTAAGAAGAATTTTATAAAGAAGTCCTATTTGTTTATAAAAATTGAAAGCAAACTAAAAAAAAAAATCAAAAATTGAATCCGCATTTTTTCCCTTTAATAGAATGAAATATATTATTTTGAACAATCTGTTAATAAATACATTCACAGAAAAACATTTACAATACTGTTTGTCATAGAAATGCAGACATTTTATATATTTTTTAACATTATATGAGATTACTTGTTCATTTTTTCCTTTTTACAAAATATATAAAACAATTACACATTTTTATGTTAATATAATTTCAGATTCTTGCTGTGCTAGAGGGTAGATGTACAATGATTTAATTAGCAGTTTAAACAAATTCTATAGTTGATAAAATTAACTTCATACTCTTATGATCTTCTTTGTGAAAATGCTAATTAATTGCATTTGTTCCTGTTCTTTAGAACTAATGATGAGTTGATGCATATCCATACTTGAGACCATTTGTGTTGGCCCATCTATAAATCTAGTATTGTGTGTTTTAAAGAGTGAACATGCATTACAATGAAATACAATGGAATAAATTGTCTAGGTATTCAAATACTATCCAGTGAGACAGATGTATCCCAAACCATTAGATCTAATTCACAAAAACATGAGCTAGCTCTATAAAATATAGTCAATATATTACAATGGTATAGACATGTTTGTTTTCATTGATTCCTACAAAATTTTGGATAGTAATATATAAACTAAGTGATTGATCTAAATCCTTAAAGGGACACTAAACCTCCCAAAAATATTTCATGATTCAGGTAGAGAATACAATTTTAAATAACTTTCCAAATTACTTATATTATCTAATTTGCTTAATTCTTTAGATATCTTTGGTGAAGAAATAGCAATGCACATGTGTGAGCCAATCACAAAAGGCATCTATGTACATCTACCAATCAGCAGCTACTGAGCATATCTAGATATGCTTTTCAGCAAAGTATATCAAGACAAATAAGCAAATTAGATAATAGAAGTAAATTAAAAAGTTGTTTATAATTGCATGAGCTTTCTAAATCATGAAAGAAAAAATTTGGGTTTCATGTCCCTTTAAATTGGGACCTCTTGCCACAAACCATTTTCTTGGAATAAACAGAGTTTCCGCCATCTCTGTATATGGGCCTTTAATATATTTATATAAAGTAATCATGTCACCTCTCAAACGCCTTTTTTGTAGAGAAAACAGACCCAGTCTGGCTAACCTCGCCTCATAACTTAAATTCTCCATTCCTCTTTTTAGAAAAAGTTCAGAAAAGGGCCACAAAACTAAGCCTGCAATGTATTTTTTTTCCTAATTGCTCTTAACACATTTTTATTTAGCCACAGTGGCTTGGATTTATTTATTTTACTTTTTATAACCATGTGGTATGTGTTAATGTTTATATTTATTTATCAAAGTTTTAAATGTTATACATGTATTTTTATTAGTGAATACTTTGACCCAATTTATGTTGTTTAATTATTTCATTAAATCATTGAATTTTGCTTTCTTAAAATTAAAAGTCTTAGTTGAACCCTTATAACACTGCTTATGGAAAGTGATTTCAAATGTGACCATGTTGTGATCACTGTTACCCAAATGTTCTTTAACTACTATGTTTGATATATCTGTATCGTTTAATAGCACTAAATCCAATATAGTTTTATTCCTAGTTGACTCCTCTATTAATTGTGACATGAAGTTATCCCTGAGAACATTAAAACAATCTCTCTTCCTTAGTTGTATTACTAGTTTTATTGGCCCAGTTTATGTCAGGGCAGTTAAAATCTCCCATAATTACAGCACTGGTATAATAAGCAGCCTTTCCTATTTGCATTTGTAGTTGAGTTTCCTCCATGTCCCTAATTTTGGGGGGTTTGTAGTACGTTCCTATTAATATTTTTATAGGATTTTTTGCCCACTCTTTATTTGAACCCACAGGGTACAGGGTCTCTATATCATCACCTGGATCATCATATATACCTTCCCTTATTGTAAGTTTAAGGTCAGGTTTAATATACATACTAATACCTCCACTGCTTTTATTACTCCTGCCGCTCCTTAATAAGGTGTAGCACTCTAAGTTAACTGCCAATTCATGTGAATCATCCCACCAGGTTTCAATTATACTGATAAGATCATAGTCCTCTTCTGCAACTAATAGCTCCAGCTCCCCCATTTTACCCATCATGCTTCTTGCATTTGCCATCATACAATACATTTGTATGTGCTTTCTGCTGATACTTGGTGCGCTTTCCTCCAAACTTTCTAATGTGACATTTCCTAAGTGTAATAAACAAGGAAGGAATTACTGGCACTGCAAATGATATAAGAGGAAAGGACCTAGTAATACTAGGACTGGTGCTACCCTTAAATATACTATGAACACAAATACCCCACTTAAGATATATGGGGCAAAAGAGAAAGGGTTTAGTACTCAACCTCAAAATTTAAATAAACTGAATAAAATATAACTTTTATTAGTAATGTATAAAATGTCCAGGACACCCTGGTACACCTTCACCCACCACAATAAAAACAACACTCCGCTGGTTCAACACCTCCCTGTTTCCTGGTCAATAACAGCATACATCGGCATCAGGTGTCAGAGGTGTTAGAACCGCTAGAACAAAGGCGTTTCGGCCTATGGATGGCCTTTCTCAATGTTCCTAACTTAGTAAAGTAAAGACAAACCGAGCGAACATCGGACACTCCTTAAATACCTATCTGAAACTGCAACTTCCACTTGCGATGCATTGCATCATAGCTCCTCCCTCTTCAAACTGTGCATCTATAATGGGATTGGTTATTGAGGGGGCGTGTGGAGCGGTCCGTTACCTAATTGGGTGTACATCTATTGATTTAAGAAGCCAGCTTTTGTGTAGCCAATTTGACAATCATATGTATTCCATCATGAAGCCACAACATTCTTTCTATATCGACCTCTCCATCATAACTCCCCCCAATCAAATCGAACCACTAGGACTCCTAACAAAAGAACATGCTTACATTTGTGCTTAAAAAGCACCTAAACTTAATGTTATGAGAACACTGTTTCGTAATAGCGGGTCATACCTGATTCTAAAGTTCCAAAATAGACCATAAATATATACCATATCATATGATTTACCGTACTCTCAACTTATGTATTATTAAGACCCTGGTACTAATGGGTGTAGACGTAATGAGTATCTATAATGTAACTATCGATATTCCAGAATTAATTTTGGATACATTATAGAGCTGTCCAATAATGATTGTATTTGTGCTGAAACTACAACTAACAATTACAACGTATTGCGTCATAGCCCCTACTTACTCCAAGCTCTATATCTGCAATATGATGGGTATTGAAGGGACATACATACCAGTCAAATACTTGACTTGTTTAACTGACATTCAGTGCAAACACAAAGTTGGCTTACGTATGGCTGTATTGACAATATTATGTCTCTACTTAACAGCCTGACTACCCTGTATATATGGTCATTTGCAACATAACACTCCCCATTTAAAGCGTACCAATCTGGCTTCTGATGGTCAAAAAATAATAATACACTCATTCCCTATGTATACTCTATTAGCCTGAATACTGAATATTAAATTAAATTAACAACATTGGGTAATAATAAGTCATTCCCAACCTTAAGGTAAAATAAATAACGATGGATAGAACACATTCCTCATAACGGTATAATAATTGACTTGTATCGTATGACATAGCTATATTATAAAATGCTGCATGTACTTTATATTGTGGCAGTATATATCTATATATATAGCATGTACGAACCATCATAGTTAAACCGTTTTTTATGTGATTTACAATACTTAGCAGCTAATAATTAATTAGGACCATGGTATTAATGGTTGTGGATGTGTTAAGTGCCTTTACCGATACAGTAGATGTTATAAAATCAATACATGATAAATTAAAGAAATGACCAATAGTTATTGGATTCATTCATGCCTCGCGGCATGACACTGTCCAATCTGAATATTCATTAAGTTTCCTGCTTGAGCAGCTTAGTTTTCATATTAAGCCCTCTGATGACAGGTTTGATTTTTTCAAAACCCCAGCGTTTTAGTGCCTGCGTATCTCCTCTATGGTGTTGCAAGAAATGTCTGGCAATACTAGTGATTTTCTACTTTTTCTGTTTATCAGACTTAGCATTCCTGATGTTACTCAATCATTCTTTTGCCCAGGGATCTCATAATCATGCCAACATAGAACATATTGCAATATAATCTCTACAGCGTGGGAGCGCTCAGACATCCGCTCAGTGTGGTTGTTGGCTATCAGTGTGAACTTCATGTAAGTAAACACCCCCCCTTCCTGACATCACGATGACGCTCTGAAGACGAAATCAGAAGTACCGGTGCAATGTGAGAAGCAATCCACCACCGCTTCAAGTAACAAATAATATCAACGTCCAATGCACCTGGCAGCTGAGAAATAAGAATTAGAGGAATGTCTGTATTCCAAAATCAAAATGGCAACAGCAAAGGTAAAAGTAACAGACAGGCAATATGAACAGCAGGTCAAACGCATTTCATATATGTTACATTACTCAGTCACCACTGAGTGACCACTGAGGACTACTGAGTGGTCACTGAGGAAGTAATATAACATATATGAAACACGTTTGACCTGCTGTTCATATTGCCTGTCTGTTATCTTTACCTTTGTTGTTGCCATTTTGATTTTGGAATACAGACATTCTACATAGCATCAGAGCCGTTGTCTATTTTTCCCTATAATTCTTATTTCTCAGTTGCCGGGTGCATTGGACGTTGATATTATATAGAACATATTGCCGCTGCAAAAAAAGCCGTATATGACATTGCTACTCTTGCAGTTTATATAATCATTAATAGACCATTTAGTATTAAAACTATATATCATTTCAGTTTTCTTGATCATATGTTGGCAAACTTTACAATGTCCACACTGAACTGATCCTTGGTAGATTTTTCTTGGCATTTCTGTCAAAATGGCTGTGAGTAAGAAATGTATTCAGATTTTTAGACCTCCTGTATGTGAATGAAGGTTTTTCTGTAACCAGTTTCTTCAAATGAGCATCAGCCTTAATGACATGCCAATGACATGGCACTTTCATGGTAGTAGGTAGAGATAAATCTAATAGCTTTATTGCGTTCTCTTGGTCTTAACAAATCTCTTCTATCTCTGTTTAAGGCCTTGTGATACGCTTTAGCTAATGATTTTCGAGAATAACCTCTCTCTAATAGTCTTTGTCTCAAATTAGATGCTGCAATTTTAAAGGACTCATCAGTAGAACAATCCCTTCTTATTCTAAGGTACTCTCCCACAGGTAACCCTCTTATAGTTGAGGGATGATGACTGCTCTCAGCACATAAAATATTGTTAGTGGCTGTAGGTTTCCTGAAGGTATCTGTCTCTAACTTTTAATTTACGTTCTTAATAACCAGATCTAGAAATTCTACTTTCTCCTTGCTAGCTGTATATGTAAGGTATAAACCGAATGGATTCTGGTTAAGAACTTCAAAGAAATCATTTAGCTTCCCTTCTGGCCTATTCCAGATAAAGAAGATGTCATCAATATATCTGGACCAGTGTGATATATATTTAGTGTACATATTGAGAGAGTCATGATTGACAACAGTTTCCTCCCACCACCCCAAGTATATATTGGCATAAGTAGGGGCACATGATGTGCCCATTTCTGTACCACATACTTGCAGATAGAACTTATCATTAAAGACAAATAAGTATGACTTAAAACATATTCCAATAACCTAATGATGAAATCTTTAGTACCATCTTGTAAATTAGTGTCCTTTTGTAAAAAATGGGAAAATGATTCTACATCACATGTTACTAATATAGAGTCATGATTTACTTCCAATTCACAAATTGTGTTCATTATATGCATTGTGTCCTTGGTGTGGGAAGGTAATGAGTTAACAATATATCTTAGTCTTGCATCCAGGTAAACACTAGCCTTTTCCATCCAAGATTCAATCCCTGACATGATGGGTCTGGCGGTAGGATTAACTAGGTTTTTGTATATCTTTGGCAACATATAAAATGTTGCTATTCTTAGGTTACCGACAGTGTACCCTTCTGTCATCCCTTCCTTGAGATGTTCTAGGTGTGACATATTCACAGACTGATCTGTCTGTTCTATAATGTTTGGACTGAACCTTCTCCACCCTTTGCCTAGTTGAAAAGATTCTCTAAGCATGCTACCATCTTCTCTCCAAAACACCTGCACCCATGTCATTCAGGTTATTCATTGTACCAAGTGAAAAGTCAGCCCAGTGCTCTAAAACTTCAAACCCCTCATTTTTACACCATGTATTTAATCAAGAATTAACTGACCTTAGCTCCTTTTGCCTTACTGAGCTAGCACATGGCACTCCCTAAAGTCATTTATTAGGACACTATGTCCTGCTGATTCCTTCATTAGTGCCAATATGCACCATGACTGAATGATCAGACCCAGATCCTTCTAACAATCTAACAATATGCCCCACAATGTGCCTAACACAAGCCCCTGGAAGATAGCAAATCGTTCTATTTAAGGGATTTGGATGACAAATTACACTATCAACCTTCCTTATAATAGAGTTTTCTACAACCAGGGCCGGCCCTAGCCATCACGGAGCCTGAGACAGGATGACAAAATGGGGCCACTGTTTCTCACAGTGGAGAGGCTGATCATTTGTGACTTTTTGTAGCACGTGCATAGAGTGGGAAGACATAGAAAAGTAACCTACAAAGATAGAATACTAGAAAGGTACTGTGTTGTTTGCACCCATAACCCCCAAAAAAACATATATGCACACACACACTTATATATGTAGACAACTCTATCTATCTATATACACAGACACATACACCCTATTATAGCAGCATTATTTTCAACTGAGTGTCACCTTCCTTTTGAATTTTTTTTTATTTTTTGGGGGGGGGGTTGGGGGGGGGGGTTGTAAGGGCAGACTGGCAGTATTAATTTATACAGGCAATTACATTTATTACACACACACACTCAAGGCTGCCTTCACACAATAATTTGACCTCACGTTTTCAGCTCTTCCAGAATGAATAGGGAGGGAGAGATACATGCAGCTAGCTTAACGCAGAGATCGTAACAGATAGCACAGGTCTACCCGAAATGATTTATGACAGGCAGCAAGCAGACAATTGGGCCTATTTATCAACCCGTCAAATGTGCTGCATTTGCCGGCACCAATACGTTCGCCTAACATCGCTGCTGCGGACCTGAATACGCTCTTAATATTTATAAAAAAACCTGTCAAAAAGCCGTGCACCAAGTACAGGGCGATAAGCAGCGGACTGTTGTTAACTAACAGTCATCGATCTTGCTGCTCTTCGGCTTTTTCACAGCTTTATTTATAGCCTGTCACTAAACACCCACACTATACTAAAATGTTTAACCCCTATACCGCAGTTCCCGGACCCCGCCGCAACTAAATAAAGTTATTAACCCTTAAACCGCCAGTCCCCCACATCGCCATAAACTAAATTAACCT
>CAJPDP010117513.1:0-10406 GCA_905336975.1 Bombina variegata variegata | reverse complement strand
CGTGCATAGAAACAAATGTTTATATTTAGTTGTAGAAATTAGTTTGGATCTGTTTAATAAATCTAAATTATATATACAGTATGTATGTGTATATATATATATATGTATATATATATATTTATATTTATATTTATTAGTGTATGGCTGACAATGTCTGTCCAGGTAAGGACCCAGGGACCCAGAGTAGTGAACTGACAGAAGAATTGCCCAAAGCATTGGATAGTGCCCAGGATGAGGCTAGTTTGGTTGGATCTCTCTTCTGATGGATTTTGAACAGGAGAATTGTCAGGAAAATCAAAGTTGGTATATAGCACCGGCAGTAACAGATGCAAGGAAGCAGGCAAAACAATAGTAAGGTCAGGCCAAAGGTCGGTACACTTGCGGCCTACAAAAGTACAAAATTAGCAGACAAAGGATAAATGATTTCAATCCAAGGTCAAAACTGCAGGAGGAGTCGGTACACAAATGGCAGGCAAAAGAGTAATCATAAATCAGGCAAAAGTTCTGCAACAGTATGGAAAAGGAGCAAGATGTGAATATACCCAGAACCAAGTTCATAAACGGGCAAAGATGGATGCCAGAGGCGTCTTTAAATAGTGCTAAAAGGAAAAAGCGTGCCAAAAACCTGGCACAAAAAAGTGACGTGAATACCTGCACAGGAAAAGATGCAGAGAATGTTAAAACTAGGCAGCGTAGCGTCAATAGTGACGCAGATAAAATAACAGCATCGCTAGACAACCATGACAAACAGTTATTGGGCTGTTTAATAGACCAATGTATTCTACACAGCAAAGTTATGTATTTATTAGGACATAACCAACAGAGTACAACGGCGTTTCGGTCTACATGACCTTAATCATATTGCATACAAAGAACAACTAGTTCACCTTACTTAAAGCCAATATGGGCGGAGTTTCAATTATCAAGTTAATTTAAACGTTAACTCTTTAAACATCTCTTACACTAAACTTAGACACACTATACACTCCTCTTCTGGTGAACTATTAAATTACATAAAAAGACCTAGTGCATAAAGATCTCACAATAAACAATCACTGCGCATAATACATATACATATTCTTTTCTGAGGAGAATACCAACAAGTTCTTATAATTTCTTAATGTATCCCCTTTATGATAACTGCCATTATATCTCCCTGTTCATTCCTATTGGCTCTAGAGAGTTCAATTTAAATATCCAATAACTCTCTCTTTCCATTAAGAGTTTTGTTCTGTGTCCCCCCCCCCCCCCTGGGTCTCTCTTCATGCTCAATGATTTGAAATCTCAATTGAGATACCGTATGTCCTGCTTTTCTAAAGTGGTGAGATACAGGAGCCTTCAATACACTTCCTCTTATATTAGACTTATGCTAATTAATTCTGTCCCTTATTCTTCTGGTGGACTCACCTATATATTTTTTTGCACAGGGACACTTAATTAAATATATAGCATAGTCTGTATTACATGTGTGATAACCCAAAATCCTTAATTTCTGACCACTCAATGGGTGATGAAAATACTCACCATTTATCATGTTGTTGCAATTGCAACACCCAAGACAAGGGTAGCACCCTACTTTAGGGGTATTTAGATATCTCTGTTTCATTTGTTTGCTAGAGCCCACATCTGTTCTAACAATCTGATCCCTAATGTTCCTACTCCTCCTATAGGCTGGCATGGGTCTTTGTTGAAACTCCTCTCACTTAGAGGATTATACTGAGATATAAAGGATAGCCTGTTTGTCTTCCCCGTCTGTTTCTTCTCCTTCCATACACCCCTCAATATAGTATCCCTAGGGATTTCCTTCACTTTTTCAGTTTTAACTATTTTACTGTTAAATTCTGATATTAAGATTAAAATCTTAGTGGCTTGGATCAACACATACCACCCCACTCTAAATACATATGTATCAGGTTAGTTTTATATCTCAATGCAAAGCAAAATACAATGTTGTATGAGTGCTCCATATCAATCATCGCTTCATCTCCACCAAAATACCCTCAGTCATAATTTCCACAGAAAAAGCCTTTGATTGGGTTGATTGGAGCTTTATGAAAGCCACTTTACTTAAAAGGGATTTGGAGAAAAAAATGTAAATTATATATCTTCTCTATGCACCACTCCCTCAGCACTTGAAAATCACACCCTCTCTAGTCCCTTTCTTATTACCAATGGTATGATGCCAACATGCCCTCTATAACCAATATCATTCGTGTGTAATAGAAACCCCAAATTCAACAAAAACCATAACATCCAATCAGACATTATGTTATACCTTTTTTTGTGGTAGATACATTATTGATTCTAACGTAGAAGTGGCTAATGAATTCCATAAAGTCTTGAATGTTCTTATAAATAAAATCTAAAATTTTACCTAATGCAAAAGTAGAAAACCTAAAACTCTTTTGCTGCTTTAAGTAGCAAAATGCTTTGACGGCCTCAACTGATTTATTATATGCTCTTAACTAAAGTAGTTTGAAAAACAACATTGTGACAGACTTTTCTTCATGTGTCCTATAAGACTTTCATGGTTGGGAAGATTGGGAGTAGTGAAAATGAACATTTAGGTTTTTTATGTCCTTCAAGTTTTACTAATTCAGCTCCCTAAAACATATATTCCATCTTAGCGGAAGTATTACATTAATTTGTTAAGGGTAAAAATACCCCTGGATAAACAAAAAAAAGTCTCTTGGGAATGCCAGATTTAGAGAAACACAGGCATACCTCAGAGAAATTGCAGGTTTGGTTCCAGACCACTGCAATAAAGCGAATATATCAATAAAGTGAGTCGCACTAAATTTTTGCTTTCCCAGTGCATATAAAAGTTATATTTACACTATACTTTAGTCTAATAAGTATGCAATAACATTATGCCTAAAAATACAACATACATACTTTAATTAAAAAATAATTTATTACTAAGAAATTCTAACTATCATCTGAACCTTCAGTGAGTCATAATCTTTTTTCTAGTAGTGTGTATATATGTGTATAAATGTGTATTTATGTGTTTATATTTGTTGGAAACACTTGTTTGACACAGAGTTACCACAAACATTTAATTTGTAAAAAGAGCAATATCTGCGAAGCGCACAATAAAACGATGTATGCCTGTACCACTTAGCTATCAAAGAAAAGCAAACTGGTTCTTGTACTCAGATCACAAATTGTGCGTTGAATGATCTATTCTACCTATTGTAGAATTCTCTGTTGTTCTTGGTAAATTGAGTAAATACTTAGGTTTAATAAGAATTTAAAAATCTTTCCAATTTAGCTTCCCTCAATAAATAGTGATTCTGATGCAAATATTACCTCTATTTTATTGCTTTTTAGGTATATTAATTATATGTCATAGCTAAGTGAAATGGCACATAACCCTTTGTTATCATTATTCATTAATCCAGTCAGAGCTTCTTAATGCAACACTAATATCTACACTAATTCTGCCTAATAAATGTTTTTCCCAAAATGAAACAGTATGTGGCACTGTTGATCTACCTATTGTAGTTTAGAGTTTATGTATGAAAATCTGAATTTGTTGTTTATAAGTAACGCAGGGTTTTGTCTGCCAGATAATGGTCAGTTAATCTCCAGTTGTTAGCTGAATAAAAGAAACAAAGCTATGTGACAACTTGTTCTATTTATATTTTCTTTATTGTCCAATTTACTTGAACATTTCTCCAGTTAAAGTCTAGAGATCTGGTCAGATCCCCACTGATATGATTTCTATAAAAAACAAACTTCGGAAATACAATGTATGAATTCTCTCTTCTCTGCATAGATCAGAGACCTCTGTATAACATCTGGAGCCCCATTTTGTGGGCTAGATTACAAGTGGAGTGCTATTTAGCGCTCGCGCCTCAAGTGTAAAGTTTGCTAGACGAAGGCTTTTTGCCTTTTGAAAATAAAAAGTTTGCACTTGAGTGAAACCCAATGCAGGCTAACCAAATATCGCGACCGTGTTAACTTTTCCCCATACAAGTCAATGGAGAGCGCAAACTGAAAAGACCTAACACCTATACTCGTGTGCTAACCCGACATGAATATTTCACATTCCAATGTTTTTCACACACAGAACAATTTACTTTTTATTGTAAATACATATTGCTATATATACCTATATATCCTATAGATATATATATATATATATAGATATATATTTTACATTAACAGTATAATTTAGATATATAGAAATATACATTTAATAATAAATGTAATTTTATTTATTTTTTATATGAAAAACATTGGAATGTAAAATACGTGTAACGTGCTTCGGGGGTCGCAATTTAGGTCTAAAGCGTTTGGGTTAGTGCACATGAAGGATTGCTAACTTCAATGCGCATTCTTGAAATATTAAATATAAAATATTTAAAAAGTATTAATAATAATTATTATATATTATTATACATACTGTAAAATATATAGATATATTCTATGGAGTATTAAGGATTTAATAAAAACCCATGCTATTATACCCAGACAAACCCTTAACGACCAGCAACGTACGTTGAGGTTGTTAAGGGATTAATCATTTTTATTATAGTGTTTATGTGTCAGCGTAACTGTACTTTTAAGTGTATTTATGTTGTATTTCATGCAACTTTTTTTACTTTACTTTCAACTTGTAATCCGCGTGCTATTTCCGTTGCGTGCAAAAAGACAATAAAAAACAATAGCGCTTGTAATCTATCCCTTTATCAACAGAGTGAAAACCTTGCTGCTTGCAATGTGTTATGGTGTGATCTAGATGAAGCCATACAAAAATGTAGCAATACAGTGGGCCAAATTACAAGTGGAGCGCTATTTATCGCTCCTGCTCGAGATTTAATTGCACCAGAAGTAAGCTTTTTAAGCTTGTATTATGAGTTGAAAGTAAACTGTTTTCGCTCGTGCTCTAAGTCGACGATCGCAAAAAGCCAATCTTACAATATTGTGTGCACATTCACATATTCCCCCATGGAAGACAATGGAGCACAAAAAGTGGAAAAAACTCACACCAACCAACTTTCTGCACTGCCCCACTACTTTTAGCGAGATTGCAGCAGAGAGAGGCCAGGCCATTAAGGGCTTAATGACCAGTGCCGTCTTTGCGCTTGTCTCATGCAGTTTCTACTGTGCATCGGGGCTGGTCATTAAGGGGTTAAGGCCAGGTATTTTTGTATCGCACAGTCTCTACTGTCTCTACAAGAATATAAGTGACTTACTCCAATACCACCTTGGAACTCCGTCCAGCGGCAAAACTCATTTGTGGTCAACGCACATATGGGGCGCACAATGGGAATACCATCTGGACAAATCTAAAAGGCAAAGCAAGAGATAACAATAAATCGTATATGCATAGAATCTATTGTATAGTGAATTCACTCCTAGGCAATCAATATTATCTGTTATATCATCATACAATTAAAGGGACACTCAAATAAAAAAAACTTTCATGTTTCAAATAGGGCATGTAATTTTAAACAACTTACACATTTCCTATCCCATTAAGCTCAATTATTCATATTCAGCAATAACTAAAGTTATTGTAGCAACCTATTCTATTACATTTTACACTATTGTTATTGTTACCAAGTTACTAGATGTTGTAAGAACCTTTCTCTCATATTTAAATCCACAATGGGCTATCAAAAGCAGACCAACATTTTCTATCATATATAGTTATCATTTTTATAAGAAGCATTGCAAATCCATATTGGTAATCAGACCCCTTGGTATAAGAGTCTGTAATGTATAGATCCACCTGATTTATTTCTGCAATAGCAGCCTGGCTCTATCACCACCCCTAGATAGGGGAAGGACATGGTCAATTATCATATATTTGAGTTCAGAGACAGAATGTTTTGCTGACAGGAAGTGTTTAGCTATAGGTTGAATCTTTCATTTTTCCATGGATGTGTAACAAATTGACCTTGAGTTAGGCCATTATAAGTAGTGCATCCTAATTTTGGTTTACCCATCCATGTCACTGGGTTATAACTGGGTTTAAAATCAGGTCTCATTATTAGGTCACGTAGTGATTTCCCTCTTTTGTAACCAATTCTGGGTGCAACATAGTTCTCCAATGATAGGGCTTTATCACTTCTCACAGTTTCCCAGTTCTTACTTAGTATTCCAGATAGCTCTTCTTGTGACATATCCTGTAGTTCCCTCATGGTGTTCCTTAAGATTTTTTCATGATAACCCCTTTCTCTGAATTTGTTAGTCATGTCCTCCATCTGTTGTTCTTTCAGGGTATTTGTGGAGTTATTTCTGATTACACATTTTATCTGTAATCTAGGCAACGCCCCTTTTTAAAGACTGGTAGATGACAGCTTTCAGCTCTCAGAATAGAGTTTCTATCGGTTTCCTTGTGAAATAATGTTGTCTCAAGATGCTGTTCCCTTTTAAAGATTCTGAGATCCAGAAAGTAAATGATAGATGCAGTGGAAGTCATTTTAAACTTTAGGTTATCTTTTGTACTATTCAAATCATTGAACCACTCCTCCAGGTTAACTTGTGAACCTGACCAAATAAAAAATAGGTCATCAATATAGCGTTTGAATAGTTTAATTCTTGTATCCTTAAAGCACTCTGTCATGTAGGCTTCAAACTCTGACATATAGATATTAGCATAGGATGGGACCACATTGGACCCCATTGCTGTACCAGATATTTGCAGGTAATGACTCCGTTCAAATCTAAAATAATTCTGAGTCAGACAGCACTATATTAATTGTAGCAAGATTTCTGAAGGGGGGGCCAATATATGTATAGCAATCCAAATGATACTGTACTACTAGTAAACCCTCCTTCTGCGGAATCACAGTGAAGAGACTTGTGACGTCTAAAGTTAATAGTATGTCACTTTCTTCAATAATTAGATCTTCCCTTTTAAGTAGGGTAATCAATTAAATTGAGTCCAGTAGAAATGAAGAAATATTCCTGACTATAGGCTGTAGGATGCTATCAATGAAGCTAGCCAGGGGCTGTAATAAAGAACCCCTGACAGAGATGATAGGACATCCAGGGGGGGAATTGGGTCCTTGTGAAGGGTGTATATGATCGATGTCACTGGAAATTCAACTGTCAGAAATGCCTTATTTGATGTGCTGATAAATCCCAATCTTTCAATCAGATGCAGATATTCATCAATTTGCTGTTTGAATTTCTTTGTCGGGTCACCAATCAGTTTCTTATAGGTATCCTCACCTGCCAGTTGTCTCAAGATTTCTCGTTGATAGTCACAATAGTTCATCAGAACAAGTGCACCTCCCTTGTCCGATTCTCTTATTACTACAGTAGGGTTATTGTTTAACGACTCCAATGCTTTCCAGCTACTGACAGGTTTCTTTTCACCTCTTCCTTATGGCTCTCACATGATTCATACATCTGTTCAGAGATCATTCTTGAGAATGTTTTTATACTAGCATTAGTACTCTTGGGGCCAAATGTACTTCTGCCCCTGAACATATCCTTTTCTAGGCTTTCATCCTTAAAGAATTTCTTAAGCCTCAAAGTCCTTTGGAATGTATAAAGATCTACATGGAGGTCAAAATCATTGAACACATTAGTGGGTACAAATGTTAATCCCCTTTCTAAACGTTGTTGCTCTGCATCAGATAGTTGATAGTCACTGAAGTTTATGATGTTATCGTCTCCCCCATCTCCTGTCTGCCATGCCTCCCCCTGCGAGTGTATTGCCTGCATCGTTTATTTTAACGAGTAGTCATACCTTGAACGGGTGGTTGCATAGTACTGTCAGTTTGTGCAGTTTCATTGCCAGAACTGTTGTCTGAACTATCTACTGTAGTGAGGGTACAAGGTTTAAACACACTCTGTCTACGTGTTCTTAGTGCTCTTCTAGTCTCAGGACCCTGAGGATAGAAGAGCACTAAAAGCACATAGACAGAGGGTGTTTAAAACTCGTACCCTCACTACAGTGGATAGTTCAGACAACAGTTCTGGCAATGGAACTGCACACACTGACAGTACTGGTTCACAGAGGATCCCAGTGGATTCACTACTATATTCCTCGATCTCTCCAAAATCTTCTCAACAATCTTGTTAGGATATAGTGGTTCCTATTGTTGGTAAAAATATCACATTGGCGTAGTGGCATCCAAACACCATGATAAATAAGTGTAGATACTCACAGAGTAAAATAGGAATAAACGGCTAAAGGTGATTAGAAAAGATATTCTCCAGGTTTTTATGTTTAAAAAGCAATTTTATTTAGCTCAACGTGTTTAAAAGGACAAACTGTCTTTCTCAAGAGCACTCAAAAGGTATGTTTTCATAAAATCACCTGGAGCCGTTTATTCCTATTTTACTCTGAACCACTATATTCTAACAAGATTGTGGAGAATATTTGGAGAGATTGAGGGATATAGAAGTGAATCCACTGGGATTCTCTGTGAACCAGCGCCTCCTTCTACAAACACATACCTATCAAACAGTCCTTGGGAGAATCTGTTGGAAGGCAGCGGTTCTATCACCATAGGGGAGTCAATATCCGTATTGTATACATTTTTCTTGTTTGTATCATTATTATATAGGAACTAAGTAATGGCAGTGATATGTTTAATGGGGTCAACAGTTCATAAAAGTTTCTTTGTGTTGGTGACATCTATAGTTGGTTAGATTCAGTTCCATGTAAGAACCAAGTAACCTAAAGGCAGTGACATATACATAGAGTAAACAAATCGGTCTCACTGGGATGCAAAGGACAAAAGATGTTTGTTTGTTTTCCCCCCAACCACAATATCCGCCCTTACTCCCTTTATCACAGACATCCAATGCTTCCTGCAAGTCTGAGCACATTTTTATTTATACAAGGACAAACAGGACATATTACAAAATACTCGGATGAAAATTCATACCCACAGCATGTGAGGGAGACACAGACACACACAAAAGGGATTTTTATAGCGAACCATCTTTTCAGGAAGTCCGCCCAGAGCCCCTAAACTCTGCACGTAATACTGCCGAACAACATGTGAGGTTTTTTATTAATTTAGAAAAAAATATATATATTTATTTACACAACAAATTACGAGACAGTTGCACAAGTCCACTGCACGTGATGTGAGAGGGAGTTGAAGCCTTAAGACATAATTTTTATGGTGAACCAACCCTCATCCGATCCCATTTTACACCTTTCTGAAACATACAGCATTTATAAGGAGCAAAAAGGAGAGCAAACATTTGTAACCAATTTCCTTTTAAAAAGTGCTGAGAATCTGTTAACAAAACATAAGTTTGAACTGATTTCAAATATATGGACAATTCCAAACTGCAGGTGATGTAAATAAGACAGGAGGACTAACAGGAGATATTAAAATTCAGTAAATCTCTAAATAAATTGCCATTCGTTGTAAGTAAAATCTGGTTACAACTGGCGTCCTTTAATAGGGAAAGTAAGCTTGAGACCTTATTTAGAGTTGGAGAAGGCTTCACAATTATGTATTGTATCTTCCTGAATACCAAAGAAGGCAACAACACTTTGCATAGCAATGCATTACAGTTCTAAGTGGGAACCAAAGGGTTAACAGATCATTTAAGTAAAATGTTTTAGTGGCTGTTACAAAACTTGCACTAGAGCAGAATGGATCAGACGGAAGATTTGGGTCTATGGCATTTTAAAAATAAAATACATGTAAGACCACTTTCTTGTTTCTAAGCATAAACTATAATTAAAGGGACAGTGAACAATAAATATATTTCATGCACCACCCTGTAATCATGGGTGCTGCCATATTGGAACTTATGTTACACTGCAGTTATCTGAATGTGAGTTGCTGCACATGTGCTAACAGGTCAGCATTGGAAAGTAGTGAGACAGATTTAAAAACAAACCATGGGGAGTAGGTTATAATGAGTCGCAGAGTTTTTAGTGTGTGACTCTACATCAGGACACTGACTACAAAAATCCTGTGCAAAAAACTTTACTACATAATGGAATTATAATCTGTATAAAGTAAATGCTATTAACAGATCTCAACATTTTAAAGAAGGATTCAAGGCTACAAATGAGCTCTCCATATTTGTTCTGTTCTATCTGGCTTTTTTAGTCCAAATTGTTGCACAATTAATGTTGAATATGAAGGGGCAGTCCCACTTAGCAATCTTGTGTTTTTCAATACACTTAACACAAATTGTTATATTGTGAAAAAAGCAAAAATATCTGGACAGCAGAGACAGAATGCCTGAATATGAGAATCTTCTGTCTGCTACAAATAAAGATAAAAACAATGGGTTTGAAGCTAGGTTAAAATAAACATAAAACAAATGAATTAATTACTTTAATACATCCCTCTCAAGGATTTGGATTCCTTTTATTTGGTCCTTAGTGGGATTGCCTCTTCAACTATTGTGTGTGTTATTTCATATATATAACAGATACATGGCTGGAAATTTCCACTAGT
>CAJPDP010117328.1:0-11825 GCA_905336975.1 Bombina variegata variegata | reverse complement strand
GAACTGAAATAAGGAGACAATCTGCAGAAGCTTAGTATCAAGGTTATTACAGAGGTAAAAGTATATTTATATAACTGTGTTGGTTAAGACAAACTAGGGAATGGTAAATAAAGGGATTATCTATCTTTTTAAACAATAATATTTTTACTATACCTTTAAGCAATAAAAAATCTGGAGTAAACTGTCTCTTTAAGCACATTCTCTGCACTTTTAGGGAAGCTTTAGACCATAAATATGTCATATGATTAATACTTCACAACTTTAAAGTTCTCATTTCAACACACCCAAATTGCCTTAATGACTATTTTAATATGTTTTAAACACACAGGTTTGTTAAAGGGGTGCTATCATTAAAACAGATTTCCCCTTAAAGTACCAGTAAATACAGTAGATTTACATAATCAACAAATGCTAACAAATGATAACTCAAACCGTGCAATAACACTTAAAGGGACAGTCTAGTCAAAAACTTTCATGATTCAGATAGGGCATGCAATTTTAAGCAACTTTTCAATTTACTTTTATCATCAAATTTGCTTTGTTCCCTTGGTGTTTTTTAAAAAAAAGCTAAACCTAAACCGTTGAAAACCGCCTCTTAGCTCAGAGCATTTTAAAAGTTTTTCACAGTTAGACACTACTAGTTCATGTGTGTCATATAGATAACATTGTGCTCACTTCCGTGGAGTTATATATGAGTCTGCGCTGATTGTCTAAACTGCATGTCTGTCAAAAGCACTGAGATAAGGGGCAGTCTACAGAGGCTTAGATACAAGGTAATCAGAGAGGTAAAAAAATATATTTATATAACTGTGTTGGTTATGCAAAACTGGGGAATGGGTAATAAAGGGATTATCTATCTTTTAAACAATAAAAATTCTGGGGTAGACTGTCCCTTTAAGGCTCCATGTACTAAGCACCGAAACCTGCTCCTGAGCCTTTGCGGGGCAGATTCACATATGCGAGCCTGCTTCCCGTAATGTAAGAAGCAGGGGTCATTAGACCGTTGCTTCTAACACTCTACGCCACCTCTGAGGTGGCGAGGAGAATTCACAGAGAGCGAGCAAGCTCTTGGTGATTGACAGTCCCTTATCCCATGCGATTGGTCGAGTGAGATAAAGGGCGGGCTTTACATGCTCACTTGAGCGTGTAATGATGCATGCGGGCAGTGGATCCTGTTCGCCCACTGCCCGTACATAGTGAAGGCGAGTGGACAACTTCTCGAGAATCCCCTTTCTTTGTCCCTGAACTTTATGTGTCTTACTCTGAGGACCACCTGGTGGCAAAATCACCTTCATATTATGCCTAATTTCTCACTCCTGTCTTAGTAGGCTTTATTCCCTTCATCCCTTACTTGTCACTTTGCCAACCCCTCAGGCCTCAGCTCATACCCATATTGCTAAACACGCTTCCCCTATTTTTAGGATAACCACTTGGACACTATCTTGGAAACTTTTTTTTACAATATATATTTTTGTCACAATTTTACATTCTTTTGGGTTCCCATTTTTATTATATGCGCAAATATATTCATTGCTACCAGTTGGGACTGTATAATGTGTATATAACAAATAAATTGATGTTATATTTTTTATTTATATTGATATCTCACTTTAGCCTATTCTAGGTGCTCCCTATTCCTGCGTATACTTTGCTCTTTACCCACCATATGAAGGTAACTTATAAAAAAAACAGTTTTAAAACATCTTATTTTTACATCTTAGATCTACAAACTGCGATATAAAAGCCCAACACTTAGACTCTGTTAAAGGAGGAAAAAGATCAGTACATTTCTGCAGCTGTTCATATCCTGCAATATCAGCATAAAGCAATACAGTATTTATTTTTAGCATAGTGCAATTTTGCAGAAAATAAATATAAAAATCTCTTTATGTAACTGTGGTTCTATCTCTGTTCATCTTTTAATGTATAATCTCCCATATGTTTTTTTTTTTCCAAGGCAAAACTAAAGTGTAATTCAGATCTTTTGATCAGCTATAGTTATATCATTCTTGCCATCTCATTACAAAATAAAGAAGAAGGTCGGGACAGCACTGCATTAATAGGTACATTTACATATTTTATTTTATCTATTCATTTATGAGCTGCATTAAAAAAATATGTATTACCTATTCACACTGTAATGAAAATGATGCCTAAATGTTAGTGAACATTAGCTTTTATGAACAGGCATATGTATGTGGATACTTTAGGTTACATATTTCTGCTTGTGAAAGTTCAACACACTAACATCTAAATTTGCACAGATCTTGGTTTATTGCACATTAAGAAATCCAGTCCAGCTGTTGACGGCCATATTCAGCATTCATATAATAACAGAAAGTCTGAATGCACATGCCTAGACCAAATGATAGATATTTTAGTGTTCACTGGCCATAATATAGCCAATACGCTTATGATAAAAGGACATTGTGGTTTAAATGTATGTTAATCATAAAAAGTAAAAAATAAAACAGAGCATTTTGAGTGCATTATGGCCCTTGTTTAAGGGGGTTATATATCCTTTATATAAGTCAAACGGCAAATAATTATTTTAATTACAAATATATGGCACCCTCAAGCAATATTTAGCTTAACACATATTTTAGCTAGATTGTATACTGAAGGTTCATTAGCTGAATGACACAGCTCAGATAGATGTATCAATGCCTACAGAACAGATGCCAACCTACAAAAAAACGCCTCCAACAAGTATAGTAAGAATGAAAAAAATAGCATAACAAAATGCTTTTAAATAAATAATGTGACACAGCTTCATACACCCCCCTTGTGCATGCAACCAAGAAATAGTCACAAATGCATGAATGCTGGTTACTGGATCTATCTATCTATTTATCTATCTATCTATCTATATGTATATCTATCAATATATATCTATATATCTGCCTATCTATTATCTATCTATCAATCTATATATCTCTGCCTATCTATTATCTTGCTATCATCATCTATCTATTATCTATCTATCTATCTATCTATCTAACTATCTATTTGTCTGTTGATCTATCTATCTATCTACCTATCTGTCTATTTCTATCTATCAATCTGTCTATTCATCCATCCATCATCTATCTATCTATCTATCTATCTATCTATCTATCATCTATTTATCTATCTATTATCTATCTTTCTATCTCTCTATCTATCTATCTATCTATCTATCTATCATCTATGTATCTATGATCTTTTATCTATCTATCTATCTATCTATTATCTATCATCTATCTGTCTGTCTATTTATACCTATCTGTCTATTTTAACATCTATCTATCTATCTATCTATCTATTATCTATCTATCTATCTACCTATCATCTATTTATCTATCTATCTATCTATCTGCCTATATATTATCTTTCTATTATTACCTATCTATCTATCTGCCTATCTATTATCTTTCTATTATTACCTATCTATCTAATCTATCCATCATCTATCATATATTTATCTATCTATTATATATGGTCTATTTATATCTATCTGTCTATTTTTACATCTATTTCTATATCTATCTATCTATCTATCAATCAATCTATCTATCTATCTATCTATCTATCTGCCTATCTATTATCTTTCTATCATTACCTATCTATCATCTATCTATCTATCTATCTATCTATATATCTATCTATCTATCTATCTATCAATCTCTATCTATCATCTATTTATATATCTATAATCTATGATCTATTCTCTATCTATTGGTCTGTCTATCATCTATTTATCTATCATCTGTCTGTCTATATATATATGTCTGTTTATATCTGTCTATTTTTATCTATCTATCTATTTATTTCTATATCTATCTTTCTACCTATCTTTCTGCCTGCCTATCAATCATCTGTCTGTCTATCTATCTATCTATCTATCTATCTATTATCTATCTATCTATCATCTATCAGTCTATTTATATCTGTCTATTTCTACATCTATCTGTTATCTATCTATCTATCTATCTATCTATCTATTATATTTCTATCATTACCTATCTATCTAATCTATCTATTATCTTTCTCTTTCTCTCTCTCTCTCTCTCTCTCTTTATCTATCTATCTATCTATCATATATATCCATCATCTATCTATCATCTATTATCTATCTATCTATCCGTCCGTCTGTCTGTCTATTTATATCTATCTGCCTATTTTTACATCTATCTATTTCTATATCTATCTTTCTGTCTGCCCATCAATCATCTATCTGTCTGCCTTTCTATCTATCTATCTATCTATCTATCTATCTATTATCTATCTATTTCTACATCTATCTATCTATCTATCTATCTATCTATCTATCATCTATTTAGCTATCTATAATTTATTTAGCTATCTATTTGCCTATCTATTATCTTTCTATCTATCATCTATCTATCTATCACCTATCATATATTTATCTATCTATTTTCTATGATCTATTATCTATCTATCCATCTGTCTGTCTGTCATCTATTTATCTATCATCTATCTGTCTATTTATATCTATCTGTCTATTTTTACATCTATTTCTATATCTATCTATCTGTCTGCCTATCAATTATCTATCTGTCTGCCTATCAATTATCTATCTATCTATCTATCTGTCTGTCTAACTATCTCATACAAAAAAACAAACACATGGCCAAAGACTGAAGGAGGGGGCGTGAAGTGAATGCATCTTTCTTTCTCCTGTGCAATTCTCCATCACCTTTCTGGTAACTAATTACCATTTTCACTCCTTCCTCCCCCACATACTCCTCCACAAACTGTTCACTGGTGTTCCTTAAAGGGAAGGAAAATGATCTTGATTGCAGAGACAGATGTGATTACATTTTCCAAAGCTGCTTCCAATGTATTTATTTTTCATATGCTGGTATACAAATACAATTCAATTTTTTTAGTTCAATAGCTCCCTACTCTTTTGGGACAAGCTTTGCCGCTTTATTCACTTTCTTTGCTTGCATAGGGCCAGATAACAAGTGGTGTGCTATTTAGCACTTTCGTTCACACACAAACACTGCTAGAAGTAATCTTTTTGCACCCATATTACAAGTTGAATGTAAAATGTTTTCACTCGAGCGAAAGCCAATCACAACCGCATTAATTTCTTCTTCAACACAGAATTTAACAGAGCGTGCAAACTAGAAAAAAACTAACACTTATTGCTCACATGCTAACCGGACACCGCGTTAGACCTACATCGCTCTGGAAAGGAAGACTGTTATAATAAAAATGTCCAAGTGTAGGACTTCCGGTGGGCGGACCTAGAAGATGGCAGCAAAACTTTTTAGCTCTGCAGAAACCCTCGTCTAATATCTGCAAATTTGCCATGTTTCTACGCCATCTGCATCTCCCTTGACAGACAGGCTGTCCGGGAACCTTAAGCAGATAGAAGCCTCTCTAACTCTTCTTCCCTGGAAGTCAATTTACTAAAATAAAATCCTAAGGGATTGCTGAACAATGGACTCAGCAAGGGACATTGCTAACCAGATATGCTCTATCTTTCAGCCTAAGTTTGTGCAGCTGTTTCTAAGTTATGAAAGATTAAGCGATGCTATTCAGGCAACTGAGAGACCGTGCCCCACATGGCTTGATGCTGTACACAGGACAATAACACCGCTACTGGTAATCTCCTTGTGGCCCGTTAGAACAGCCTCTCAATATTGACAACTATCAGAATGTGATTCCCAGCTAGCGCACAACCTGATGTCGGCCAAAGCAGAGCTACACCTCGCACTGAAGCTACATGCAGTGGATCGGAGCCTAAATCAGGAGATTACATTCTAGATTTCCCTGTTGTGGAGCCGATTACAACACCAGAGGAGAGCTCGCAAATATCGTTGCCGGTCCACCCGATAACTATTACAGCCCCAGACCTGGATTTCAGATCAGATCGCAAAGAAGAAGTCACTTACATCTCAGACTGCTTTGTACTGGCCAAGTGGGAATTTTTTAAAATGGAGCTCTTGCCTGTCAATGCAAGGGTGAACCAACATGGTCATCTTACAGACAGAATCCGCACCATGCCTACACAGGAATTCTACCAGTTTGATAAGGACAGGCTTCTTAGCATGGAAAAGACATACTCCATCAGAAAACAGCATGATGCAATGCTGCAAGGCTCCTACAGTTACCGTCCTCTGCAAACAAGCCGCATTCCTCAGCGACATGGATGTCAGGCTCCAGCCCATGTCGGAGTCGGGTAATTTATCTATTGCTAGAGTCGTGTGTGAGCTGCATGTTGAAATACCCTTGCCACTTGGTAGATTAACACTTAACATTATCGACGGATCTATATTGGAGACTGTTTACCATTAGTTTTTAGCCCTGTTAGACTTTATTCACTGTTTGTTTATTACATTTGTTTATTTGCAACAGCACATGATGAGAATGAAGTTCTAGATAATCTACTATTCTACCTACCATGCGCATCTTTGTTTGACAGGGTAACAGTATTTTTTGTTAATAGTCGGGCAGGGTGCCCCCCCCCCCCCTCAGCCACTATAGAGCTGTGCAGGACTAACTAACAAGATCCACTTTTGAAAGCATGCTGTTTTGTGCCTTTATTATGTTATTGGCTTTATTGTTTACAGCTATAAAATTCTATTTGACTAGTGCCTAATCTACTGACATACTAGTGATTCTCTTTGGTTATTTGATGTGTGCAGTGCCTTGACACGCCTTTCTTAATATCTTCTATGGCAGTAGAATATTACTCACTTGACTGCTGCACTTGTAGGTCCACCCCATCTGCAGCAGCCATTATACTGCTGATGATACAAAGTTCAAGTTAAGCCGTCACTATCCCACTTTGAGCATATCCATATATTTAAGTCTGCAAAAAGTTTTTTTTATCTATACAATATCAGCAGTACCTCTTTTGCTATCTCTTACTGCATATATACAGGGACAACCTCATGCTGTACTACTCCCATAGTTCCTATAACATTATCTTTTTTTTAATTATTTTATTTTTCTAGTCCCAACAAAATCCCCTTTGATCTGACACAAAGCTCCTGGTCAGGGAATGGTCCTCACTGCTTCACCCTCAGAACCGCATTATAACTTGGAATGCATATACCTAGCTAACTCCCTCATAGACTCAATTTTTATCTCCTTTATACTGCAATTATTACTACCAGTCCTAATTTTAGGCCCTACTCCATAAGAGCCAATCATCAATCAATATCTTTGCACAATATTTATGTAGGCAAGAACTTTTAGGATTGTGTGATCAGCCCGTTTAGATGTCTTTTCCTGGCCCCCACTGTACAGGCTGCAGTGTATTTTAGGTCGACTAAAACTAGCGCAATATTATCATTCATTATGACACTGAAACTCTGCTTATGAGAATATACTACCCATTTGCTTCACAGGGGGCAATATATATCCATGTTCTTAGGGGGAGAAGGGGGTGGTTTTGTTTTGTTTTATTCTAGTTTAGTTTGTTGTTGTTTTAGTTTAGTTTAGTTTTGTTATGTTTTAAAAATAAAAAATCCCAACGTTGTATGCAATTACCCCGCAAAAGGTAACCACTAAACCTGCAATTGAAAGTTGAAGATTCTGCATCAACATAACTCTCATAATGTTAACTTTGATCTGTCTGGGTCTTATCCACCCTTTCGCACATTATACATTGCTCCGCCCTGCGTGGCGTAAAGATGTGAAACATGTATGATTGTATGCATTGTTGGATATAAAGTTTAATTATCATATTGAATTTATTAAGTAATCCATACATAAGTCGGAGAAGGAGCGTGGTTAGGTGTTTCGAACTCAGAGGTAGAGGCGTCTGACTTTATTTTCCCTGGGAGTTAAAAGGGGCCAGTGAAATGTGTTCTCTGGTCTACTTCCACTTTTAGGCATTATGGCAGACATGAGGAAAACAAGTTTATTGAACAAATATAATAATCAACTGGAGACACAGGACTTGTATGCTGTGCAGCAGGAGACACAGGACTTGGATTCTGTGCAGCAGGAGTGCTTGTTCTGGGGGCTTGGAAAGATGAGCATACACTGGTACAGGGTCTGTACCTTGGCAGGTGAATGTACACTGGAACATGGTCTGTATCTAGACAGCAGATCATACTTTGGCATAGGGTCTGTGCTTTTGCAGGTCAGTGTGTACTGTAGCAGTGTCTGAACCTTGGCAGGTGAGCATAAGCTGGAACACGGTATTTACCTTGGCTGGTGAGCGTACGCTGGAACAGGGTCTGAGCCTTCGCAGGAACCACAGGAGCAAGAGGTCTAGGAGCTGTGCCCACACAGGGGCCGGGGATTGGAGTGCTCAGACTGAGGCCAAGGACTGGAGTGCCCATACTGGAGCCAAGGACTGGAGTGCCCATACTGGAGCCAAGGACTGGAAAAATGCCTGCACTGGGGTCTAAGACATGAGGAATGTCCAGATTGGGTTCTAGCACAGGACAAGCTTGGGAGTACACTGGCAGAAGTAATTAAGCACAAGCCAAAGGTAAAGTCCAGATTCAAGTCAGACGTCAGAAAACCAGGAAGCTCGACAAACACAAGAATTATCTAGAAGAATGATCAGAAGACTTTCCAGGTTCAGGAGCCAAAAAATCAACAACTCAGCAGGATGCAGGTCAGAGGCACAAATAAAGGGTGTATCAACAATGTCAGGGCAGGGAGCAGACTGAAAAGCAGCCTTTTCTAGTGATATGGATTAGGTAACTGCCTGCAGCTGGCAGATAAGTGAGTCAGAGAGCTAGCCAGAGCAGGCAGTAGGAATCATAAACTATCAAACTGAGCCAAAGCTCATCAGTGGCTCAGAGGGTAAAACCACAAGATAGAGAAATGAAATCCAGGTTCAATCCTGGGCACGGGCATAACAGTAATCTATGCTCAAATCTAAGATGCAGAAAAACTTATTATCCTACTGTTTTATATCCTTTCGTGGAAAATGTGTATAGTTTTGCCAACAGAGGAGCTCATTTTGTTTAGCTATCAGTGCTAAGTGATCTTCGTCATGGTTGAAGTGGGAGGAATGAAGGAGATGTGCAGCTCTTTATTATTGGTTCTGATGTGGTGAAATGAGTAAAAATGCTGGTGATTATATTTTTTAGACTACAATATTACATTACTTTTATTTACCAGAAGCTATCATTTATCAGCCCTGATAAATCTCAAAAGAAAGTGCTCCAGCCTTGGCAGATTAATATAAAAAGACCTTTATTGTGCCATGGTCCACAAGAAAACAACGTTATAGACCCTCATTAGGTCCTTAGTCATGTCTACCTGAATATACAGAGAGACTACCTTTATACAGGTACACAGGTGTAAATCAATTACCCACTAATTACAACACAGCGCCATCTAATGTAGACAATTGTTTTAAAACTTTTTCTTTTTTTAAACATTTTCAAAGATGGTATTTCTATTCTTAAAGGGGCAGTGTATATAGTGGGTAATACAGAAATGTATCAGCCCTGGAGAGGCCTCAACTTCATGTAGACCTCTTTTTTGTCATTGTATGTGTGCTTGTGTGTGTTTGTGTGCATGTGCTTGTTCCCATTTCATAATTTATTATTGTATTTATGGATGCTTAATATGTCACAATAAATTGTATTATTGAGACTAGTGAGGGTTTTTTTTTTTTTTTGGTTTTTTTTTATAACTACTGAAATGAATCTCCCAAACCAATTAAGAACATTTTTTTTGTATAATCTCTATATAAGTGCAGACCTTTCAAAAGTAGGAAGTAGTTTTTTAGCTTATTATTTGTGTTTTGATCAGTGTAAGATGAGGAATTTGATTGTAGTTGCGTTTGTTGTATCATGTTTCCATTTGATTATTTTTAATAAAAAAAACTGGAATTTTCAAATACATCATTCAGACAAACATTCACAACTGTCTTGTTAAAAACATCTATTAAATATATAAAAATTATAGCTGTTAAAGGGACATTAAACCCCCCAAAAATTTTTTCATGATTCAGACAGAGAATACAATAATTTTATAAAATTTATTTCATTCTCATGTTATTCTTTTTTAGATAGCGTGCACATGCCTGAAGCCTTACATGAATAGTGCTGCCATCTAGTGCTCCTGCTAATGTATAATATTGTTGCAAAACTGCTGCTATATAGTCCTGCAGACACTTGCACACTCTTGAGCTTATCTTTCTGCTTTTCAACAAACAATAACAAGAAAACAAAGAAAATTTGATAATAGAACTACATTTGAAAGTTGTTTAAAAATATATATTCTATCTGAATAATAAAAGACATTTATTGGCTTTATTTCCCTTTAAAATAGACCGCATTGCTTTTTAGTCTGCAGACTGGAAGTGATATAATAAAGTTAATGCTTTTTAAGATTACGTTTTGATCTAAAATGCACTATTACCATCTCTGTAACCAAAAACTGCATTTATAGTTGTGTTTTTTCCCCCTCTTACTGTAGCAACTCAAGAAATTACTATATAAACCTTCCTTCATTTTTCTAAAATAACTAGAACCCATCTTTATTTGTTGGTATAAATGAGATCGTTTAGCTTAATGAGTTCCCAGCTTAATTAGCAGTAATTATCCCAACATGGGAGTAATATCAGGGCAGGAAGTGTGGAGTCCTATATTTAGATAGATCTCTAATTGTCGTTACAGTTTTGTAATTACTCCATGTTTACAAGCCTCAGCCTCAACGAGCGTTTGTTTCACGTCTGATTAAGCAGGGAGCCCGGCAGCCTGGAGCAGGGTGTGATTTGTAACCTAAGAACCATGATTACTTCCAGATTCTCCAGGAGAGTGTTTGCACACAGTGGCAGCTTATGGATACGCAAGCAGTGTCACAAGTAATAGTTACAAGGAGGCGAAAGCTGTTCTCCTATCAATCCAGTAATTTACCCGAGTGCTTGTGCTGTGCAGGGCTTGGTGTTAAACCTTTTCACACTTAGCAGTGCTCACAACACTATGTTATCACAATTAGTCTCCTATAAAAGAACGTCACAGATCAGCCATCACCAAAATTGTAAGCAACAGCTCTAAGATTTGTTTTATCAGCTTTGTTCTATGATTGGTTTCATTGTATACGAATTCTGTATTCATTATATATCTCACAAAAGGTCAGTATTTCAGATGGGAGATTAAAAGGGATGTTGGCGGAAATAATTGTGATGACCTTCGGTTTTTTTAAAATATGCAGCCAGTCCCATCACCCAAGCTTTGTGTTACAGCCATATGTGTGCAGTGAGTAGAGAGGAGGATAACAAGCAAAATGCAAATGTCTTTCAAGTGAGAATTAATAACCCAGGGGAGGCTGATGACTTAACAGCCAGAAGGTTTTCACATTTTACCAGTCCTTGATCCTGTGTGAGCCAGAGTATCCAGGTCAGTTCTCTCAGGTGTGGCCTATATGAGTATAAAGGGACAGCCTAAGTGTGTGTAATAATGCCTGCCCTTTGTGTACTACTATTGTTTGCCATGAACCACTGAATGTTTTTATTTCTTTTTTCTGATAAAAGATGAATTTCAGTTTCTAATAAAACATGTTCTTTTTTTTAACTGGTTAGTAATGAACACACCCACATACACAAAGACACACATACATACTTACACACACACAAAGACACACATGCATACTTACACACACACAAAGACACACATGCATACTGACACACACAGAGACACACATGCATGCTTACACACACACACAAAGACACACAAACATACTTACACACACACACAAAGACACACATGCATACTAACACACACACAAAGGCACACATGCATATTAACACACACAAAGGCACACATGCATACTGACACACACACAGAGACACACATGCATGCTTACACACACACAAAGACACACAAACATAC
>CAJPDP010117264.1:0-10237 GCA_905336975.1 Bombina variegata variegata | reverse complement strand
TTTATCGCTTCCCAACGCTGCACGATATGCCCACTGCGCCGTGCTAGGTGGTTTGCCATGGGTGGCGGCATGAAAGGAAGGCTCCCATGAGCACTTGGCTGTGGCAATGTAAATGTGATGCCACGTTCACTTTGTGCTGTACCTGTAATACCAGCGCACATTTTACGTGCAATGGTATTACTGAGTCGAGCACAAATATCGTGCTCGCATAAGCGCAATATTGTGCTCCACTCGTAATCTTTCTCTTGATATTTTCAGAGCTTTTTTAAAAAATTCTTCTATCCTTGGAAATTAAAAAGTTTAAAAAGAAAAATCTCCAAAAGCTCCAAACCTCGCTCTACAGATTGAGGTTTGTCCGTGCGGAATTTATGTTACTCTAAAAAAGATGGCAACACTATGTTCTAGTCACTGTACATCGCAATTTTAGTTTTTGGGACTTCTGTTTTCTGCAAAAACCTGTGCAAAAGATACTGGTTGTGAAATTGTGATTTCCAATAGAAATGCTGTTGAATAAGATAAAAGTACTGTACGTTTTAATTACAAGAATCAGATTATGAAATAAAAGGAAACATAAGAACGCCATTGCTTAACGCCATTTTAGATAAAGCAGTCAAGGTTTTGATTTTCATGTATCTCCTGCAGATCTCAGTTGTATGAGATACCATATATATGTCTATTGAAAACATTTACATATGTAAATTTCTATCCTGCCAACTAACTAATGGACTATACTATAGTGATGAATATTGGTTTAATGGACCATATATCCGTAAATACAGCTAAACTGGCATCTAAGCCATTTAGTAGGGTATTGTACATGCACAACATAATATTATCCCAAATCATCTTATAATGTTCCCAAACATGTCAAAAAGGCCACTTTTGCACGTTTTAAAGGGATACTGAATCCAATTTTTACTTTTGTGATTCAGATAGAGCATGCAATTTAAGCAACTTTGTAATTTACTCCTATTATCAATGTTTCTTCGTTCTATTGTTATCGTTATTTGAAAAAGCAGGAAAGTAAGCATAAGAGCCAGAATCTATTCAAAGTAAATTATAATTGTATTTTAATAAAAAGCTTTATATTTAATATCATTATTTTAAAAAATTCTACAAGATTAAAAACAATTAATTTGATTAGTATATTTTGTAACAACTTTTTTTTTCAAATAGACAAAGATAGTACAGGCTCTCAAAACACAATTAACAGTAAATATAATATCGAACTCTCCTTTTGTTTCAAAGAAAAGGCCTCTCTCCAATGCAATGTAAACAAAACTGCAATCCCCCCAACTCGCGCTGAAAATTAGTTGCTCTAGAAGAAGCTCAACATGGATAGAGAAAAAACACCTTTTGTCTACTATTTAAATATGTATTAAACAAAACATGCAGTTTTCAAAATAAAATGCTTAAAATACAGCTCATCAATAAGCATAGTCCACTGCAGTAAATATACTCTTCAGCATTGCCTCTCAAACAAGTCCCACACCAGACACAAAACTCAGTTGGTTGATGAGGGTTGTAGTCCAATTTTTTTTAAAAAGAACTGCAATGAAATTTTATGTAAAAAAAAAAATTCTTATAAATTTCAATTTGACTTAGTTAATTAAAAACTGAATGTATTATAGATATGTGCATTCGTTGTTCATTAATATGAACGGTTCACAAATATGGCCGCAGCTCTTTTTGTAGCTGAATTTATTCATTTGAAAGTGCAAATCTAGATCTTTTTGTGTTGTACTTTCAAACAAATAAATCTGGCTCTGAAAAGAGCTTAATGCCGCTGCCTGGGACCTTATTCGTCATTCATTCATGCCATCCGGTAAACATCCACAGTAATATTTCTATCTTGTTAGTGATATGTTATCTTCTGTAATTGAATAAATGTACTGTATATGAATGTCCCTTGAATTTCTCTGTACCCTGTTTTCTGCCTAGGTATTTTAGAGAGCAGCAACGCTTACATTGGAAAAAAAAGAATTAATAACTTAGAGTTTGATTTTTTTTTTTTATATTTTCTATTAGGGATCTTGCTTTTGCACTTATGGACATACCCCCTATAATTAAGGTTGGGATATGTGATTACATCATCTTAAGACAATAAGGACTATTTATGTGTCTGTGAAGTACTGGGATTAATATAACACATTGAACTTGATAGTTGAATATCTTGGGAAAAGATATAAGGTGCAGGTAAAATTCTGGTTTACTTGTGATATGCTGGATAATATAGCTGTCTGAATTCACTAGGGGCTAGATTTTAATTGTATGCAAAATGGGAGCTTTTTTTAATACCAGTGAGAATGAAATATAGCCCTTAGTATATGTTTTATGTGGCTTTATTCTCAAAATACTGTATACATGGTGTGTGGCATTTAGGTGACTGGAAATGTCACTAGTTAATAAACCATAAACTCAAACATTTATCCCAGGAAGGCACTGTAATCACAGCTGGCAACAAGTAGGAGAACAGATCAGGAACAAGGGGTTTATGTCATGCATGGATGTGGATCTCCTGCTGTGTACTAAGAGAGCCCATGGGAGAGAATGATCACAGCTACAGAGCTTATTGCCTACTGCACATTATCAATGACTCCTGCCTTAGTTGCAGTGCTGAGTGTGCAATATCTGACAGAAGGTTGTGCAAATGACAACAAGGCAGCAAGTTCAACATGATAAAAAATAATTTGCTTGTAAGAGGACTTAAACTATTGGTTGCCATAGACAGAAGTAACAAATGTATTAACTTAATGCCAAAGCATTAGCTTACAATCGGGGCTAGAGACATTTAAATAATGTTGAATTGCTTCCTGTATTTCTTAAAGCGACAGAATACACCAATTTTCATGTAACATATAATAGACACTACTTTAAAGAAGAACATGCACAGATACTGATCTAAAAATCCACTATTAAACCTTTTAAAAACGTACTTAAAAGCTCCCAGTTTAGCACTGTTGATGAGGTTAGGTTGGGACACCCACTGAAATGGGCTGGGAAATCAGGAAGAGCAGACACTCCCCCCTCCCCCCTTCACTGCATATGAAAAGACAGATTATACAAACAGGAGCATCAGGAATCTGTAGACATCAGTATACATCTGATACTTTGGGGCTTGGTTAAGTGTCTGAAAATCATCACAATATTATTAAAATAATAATTTAAATAAGCAAAACTATACATTGTTACAAAAACACTCCCAGAAAGGTTATATAAATGGATCATCTACAAAACATTTACGCAAAAAAAAAATCTAGTGTACAATTTCCCTTTAAATATGGCCCTCATTGAAAAAGTTCTGCTTCTACCCAATATCCTAGCTTATTCCATGCTAAGTACAGTTAAATATTATCCTTTTGTTTTTAAAAAGTTTGTAACCTGCATTTAACAATCAAATTCGTTCATAAGATTTTAGGTCATTCGGTTCTCATCTTTTCTGAAAAAAATATTATAGCTTTTTAATTAAAATATTTTGTTTGCATGCATCCTTCATGTAGTTTGTTAAATAAATTTTTTAAATTCTGAATAATAAACTCAGCCATGGCTTTATAAAATTCAGAAGTGTACCCATCTGCATCTAAAGCTTTATTATTATTTTTCTGCTCTTTTAATTTAAAAACTTACATATACAAAACTTCATAAATTAGGGTACTAGAAACAGTGTATGATTTATAAGTAATTCATTTTCCACTTGAAAAATTACAAAATAAAGCAAGTATAATAATATATTAGGGTCCTACTAATAAAGTACGGATTTTTGTCTACTAATTTTAACCCTTTTTTCAGTTTTTGTAAATTCAATCCAAATTAATATTTATTGTATAGTTTATAATATTCTAGGTTAAAGGGACATAATACCAATATGCTAAATCACTTGACAGTGATGTAGCATAACTGTAAAAAGCCGACAAGAAAATATCACTTGAACATCTCTATGTTAAACGGAAGATATTTTACCTTAAAATTTCTTCTGCTTACAAGAGTAAGTGCACTGGTAACAGTTCCTTCAGCTACTGTCCAGCATCAGGTTGGAAAAAAAATTAGCCAATCAGCATCATCAGTGCTGAGGTCATGCTATGTTTTGCTGTGATCTCATGAGATTTCACTGAAATTTTGAGATATTTTATAGTAAACTTCCTTAAACTGAATAGGGAAATAACATGATTGAGCCTTCACATGCCAGATGCACGCTCCCTTGCAAGCCCTGGGACTAGAATCCTGATTGGCTGCTTAAAGTCCCTTTACAATGGGGTGTGAATATTTAGGATATTTTGAGGTGCATAGCTTCCTTTTTTACTTTTTTCTTTTATGTGTTTAAAACTTTTGGGTATTGTCCCTTTGATTCAATTATGTTACATTAAAATCAATACAACTAACATTCTAAAAATGTTGCATAATCAACAAATGCATGATAAAAAGACAATAGCAATACGTCTGAACTTCTCATGAGTAGTAGATTTTTTTCTGACAAATTTCAGTTATGTCTACTTCTACTCCTCCTGTATCATGTGACAGCCATCAGTCAATCACAAATGTATTTTGTGAATTCCTGCACATGCTATGGATGAACTAATGAAACAAAAAGTATAAATATAAAAATATTGTGCACATTTTGTTAATGGAAGTAAATTGGACAGTTGTTTTAAATTGCATGTTCTATCTGTATCATGAAAGTTTAAGTTTTTACTTGAGTGTCCCTTTAAATCTGTTAATAACTTTTAAATGGCTGAACAAATGTGTCTGATATTAATCAGGTTACTTCTATCTGGTAATCATTTCAAACTCTGCAAATTTAAAGTCAACCTTTGAAAGATGGACATATTTACATAAAGTAACAAAAGAAATTTAAAAAAGGGCCACTATAGTGAAAACAATTACATTCTCTAATTCATTATAGCTGATATTTTATCACTAGCAACCCTGCAAGTCTAGGGGCGAGATTACATATACGGCGTCACATCACAAAATACCTAATTAACCTAATAACCCCTAAACCGCCAACCCCCCACATCGCAAAATACCTAATTAACCTATTACCCCCTAAACCGCCAACCCCCCATAACGCAAAATATCAATCTAATAACTAAGCCCCATAACCTAACAACCCCCTAAGTTAACCCCAATTAAACTACCATTACATCAAATAAAAAAAGACTAACTACATTTAAAAATAATAAACATTTACCAAAAATAAAAAATAAATAAATTACCCTAACATTACTGTAAAAAAACTACCCTTACTCAAAATAAAAAGAAAATAAGATTAAATTAAAATTAAAAACCTAAGATTACAAATAAAAAAAATCTAAAAGATTACAGAAAAAAATAAAAATAAACCTAATCTAATACCCCTATAAAAACAAAAAAGCCACCCCAAAATTAAAACACCCCCTAATCTAAGAATAATCTAACAATAGCCCTTAGAAGGGCATTTGTATGGGCATTGCCCTTAAAAGGGCAATCAGCTCTTTTGCTGCCCATTAAAAAAATAAAGTTGTACAGGCCTATATTATGATGGATCGCTCATTGTGTTGTTTATTTATTTATTCTGCCTTTATAATTCTTTTTTTTTTCTCCTCTCTCGCTCTATTTTATAAACAGGAATGAAAAACTCAATTAATTTTCTCTCCTGGAACGTAGGGGGAATTAACTCTCCGGTTAAGAGGAAAAGAAGAGAGCAATATCTCAAAAAAATTTCTCCAGATATCGTGTTTCTTCAAGAAACACATTTGAGCTGCTTGGAGGCAGATAAACTGACATTTGGATTGGGGAAGTTATCTCTGTTCTGACGGTAGGGAGGAATAGAGGGGTGGCTTGCGCGTTCAATAAAAACTTGGGTTTTAAAGTGATTTTCCAAATTTAAGACAAAGAGGGTAGATTTCTTATTTTAAAAATTGAATAACAAGGTTCTATATTTCCCCTGTGCAATCTATATGCTCCCAAAGAGTATCAGCCGGCCTTCTGGGAGATGTTATTTGTCAGGTTAATCAATTTTGTTGATTTACAACTGATAGTGGGAGGGGATTTTAATAGCGTGTTCATTGTTCAACCCCTATTTGGATTGTCTCAACATTTTGAATGCGAAGAGATATCAAAAGGAAGCATTATTAGTGTCCAATTTTGCAAAAAAAACTTAACTTAAAGATATATGGAGGCATCAGCACCCAGATGAGAGATCATTCTCTAGTGAATCAAAGTCATTCAAAACTTTCTCAAGAATTGACATGTTTTGATCCATGAATCTCTCCTGAGTGCTGAAATCTCCACCAAATAATGAATATACTAATTTCAAATCATGCGATCATCTCCCTTACAATTCAAACAAATCCTAATTGGAAAAAACAGGGGGGGGGGGAGGTTTTTTTCCCTTCATTTTTGTCTTCCAATATAAACTTTAGAAATTGGCAATCCAATAAATGGAAAGAATTTAAAAGTCTAAATATTAATTATTTACCAAAAACAGAAATCTTTTGGCAGACTGCAAAAGCTTTTCTCAGAGGTGAGATAATTGCTTATATGTCTAAAAGGAAAAAAATGATTTGTAAAAGAGATCTCCAACTAGCTAACCAACTAAGAAATAAATATGCCAAATATATAAAAAATCCCACCAGAATCCACTGGTTAGCCTACCAGAAGGCTAAAATGGAAAGGGAGACCTCCTTTACCAACAATCAATACAAGCAGACATTAAAAATAACTCAACATTTAACAGGTTCACATCCAAATCTGCAAAATTTCTGGCTAACCTAGTGAAGAGTAGGAAAAAAATTTTTTATATTAGATCAATAACGGTTAATGGAATAAGGTATAACTCGCCTAAAGATATCCTGACCCAGTTCCATATGTTCTTCCAGAATTTATGTGCAGCTGACGCTATTAATACTCAAGCGAAAGAAAGCTTCTGGGGAAAACTTAAGCTAACTAAGTTATCGCCAGAGTAAATTTCATCTTTAAATATTGGCATTACCTTGGAAGAAGTTACACAGGCTATCCATAAACAGCAAATGGTAAGCCGCCAGGCCCAGATCAAATACCATCTGAATTTTATAAAGTCTTAGAGGAGCAAATCTCTCCAACTCTAGTTAGTCTCTATAATAACTATTTTATTCAAGGAAATAAACCATCTAGATTTTTTACTGCATCTAATGTAGTACTTATTCTCAAAAAAGACAAAGATCCCAAATCCATGGATTCTTACTGTCCTATCCCTTCTTAACACTGATTACAAGATTCTAGCCAGTATTATAACCAACAGACTAAAATTAATCATAGGAGATATAATTGACTCAGATCAAACAGGTTTTATGTCAGACAGGACATTTCAGAAAAATATTAGACTAGCCATGCTGTTAATAGAGCATCTCACATCCCAACTTGAAAACAAATCTCATATCCAGAATGATTTTGCGTTACTTACCATTGATGCTGAAAAAGCATTTGATTCTATATCCTGGGACCATTTACATCATTAGAGAAATTTGGCTTTACAGGTTGTTTTTTCAGTTTTATAAAATGAATCTATCAAAATCCGATCTCTCAATTAAGTATAAACGGAATTCTTACACCAAGTATTACACTTTACAAAGGAACTAAACAGGGCTGGCCTCTTTTATTTAATATTGCATTAGAACCATTAGCTATTCTCTGCAGGAAAACCTTACAGGGCATCTTAATTGGGAAAAAAGTTTCATTCTATCCTTATGTGCAGATGACATCCTCTTCTATATTGGGAATACTAAAACAAATATACCCCGACTATTGGATATAATTTCTGAATTCAGTAAATTTTCGTGCTATAAAATTAATCTAAAAAAAATTGCAAATTATTTGGATAGTGAAAAAAAAAAGACAGCTTAATGTTAAATCCTTTTATGCAAGCTGATAAGGAAAATTAAATATTTAGGTATATTCCTATCTAATAACCCGATTGAATGGTATGATCTTAATTTTCCCCCTTATGGCAAAAACGTGCACTCCTTCTTCACAATTGGACTAGATTGCATTTATCTCTTTCAGATAGAATAGCCCTTATTAAAATTATCATATTCGCCAAAATATTATTTGTGATTCAAAATATTCCAGTGCTTTTGCACTCTCAAGACATTAAAAAATTTAACCCCAATTGTTCTCGGTTCTTATGGGGTATGAGGAAGCCTGGAATTTCAATTAATAAACTGTCACATTCTAGAAAAGATGGTGGCTTCGCCCTGCCTAATATTAAACTCTACAACTGGGCATCTTTAACCAAGATAGCACTGGATTGGCTTTCTGGTTCGGACTATATCACTAACTATACAGAAGAAGACGCCTTAGTCTCACCATACTCTCTCAGAGCTCTTTTACATTTAAATAAGATTGATTTTGACAAAAAGAGAATATTAAACTATACTATTAAGAATGTTCTTATAGCATGGAATAAGGTCTGCAAATATCTATATATAGATAAGTCTATGTCAGTCTATATTCAAATCTTAGGTAATCCTGAATTTGACATTGCTTTGAAAACTCATGCATTCAAAAAATAGGCACAAAATGGTGTTAAGCATGTATCTCAATTAATTGATCCACAACTTAAAACGATTAAAACATTTGAAACATTGAGGCTAGAATATAATCTAGATAAAAATCACTTTTTTGCCTACCTTCAGGTTCGCCATTTTATATTGAGTCTTAGACTGTGAGACTGATCTCTGGGGGACCTTGATGTCATTATTAATCGCTTTAGCTCTGGGCAGCATTCTATATCTATGATATATAATTTTCTAATATCCCAGGATGCAGAAGATAAAATGGCAGATCTCTTTTTCCAATGGTGTACAGATATTCCATGCCTCAATATTGAATGTTTTAATAAGACTGTCTATATTGTAACTAAGTATACTATGGCAATTGCAACTAGAGAAGCTCATATTAGAATATTAAATAGATCATATATTACTCCCAAAAGAATGGCCAAATGGTATCCTCAGGGCAATAATCTATGCTCAGACCTACTTCATGCATTTTTTTCTGTGCCCTAAAATCTAAAAACTTTGGATGCAAATTACATTTTGGTTAAACAGATTTCTTCCTATTAGAATTAAACTAGATGTTAAACAAGTTTTTTTCCTGGTTACTCAAAGAAATTTTCAGAACAAACATTTAATTAACCTGGCAATTCTAGTTGCTAGACAAATGCTCTTGAAAACCTGGAAGGTCAAAAAAGCACCAACTATCTCCGCCTTTATTAAAATTATGTTATTCCAATTAGCGGTTGAACAACAAGACCCAACGATATACTCAGATAATTAGCGGATTAGGGGTTAATAGTGTAATTAAATACTTTGCGCCGTGGGTGGGTGGTGGATTAGGGGTTAATAACTATTAGATACTTTGCAATGTGGGGGTTAATATAGTTATTAGTTATTGCGGTGGGGGATGGCGGTTGAGAGGTACATATTGGGCATGTGTTAGGTGTTTGTTAAGGCTTTTAGGGAGTTACGGAGCTTATACACTCCTCGCAAGGCTTGCTGTGCCTGCCTATGTGTGGCGAGGTGAAAATGGAGTAAAATTTCTCCATTCTTGCCGTGTTAGTTCTTGCGCTGAATATATGATACTGACTTGCAATGTCGGTTCTAAGTTAGTATATGGGAGTAAAAATAGCGGGGGACGGGTAAAATATGTATGCGGTGCCGTATATATGTGATCGCTAGATTCACAAAAAAAATGACTACACCGGCTTTTCCCGGCAATGCCGCATATGTGATGGAGCCCTAGGTGTTTAATCCTGTAACCACTTCGTACTGTTTCTTTAAGAAAAAAACAAAAAGTAAATTGTTGATATGTATTTCTGATCTTACACAAACACACTATCACAAGGAAGGTTAACTGGCAAAATCCTAGCAGTGTGCTGTACCGTGATCAGGAAAGTTATTCTGATAAAAGAGCTTGCTTACTTGATTTACTGCAATGGCAGTACAAGCTCCAATCAGTCTGTGAAATCAATGTATGGCCCAGGTACACACTGGAAGGTTGCAGAGAGACTGCTGCTGTGAGCATGACAAGCTGAGCAGGGAACTTCTCCTCCTGGAAGTGTGCTGAAATCCTTAAGCCCCAGGTAAACACAGTGGACAAGTAATATCAGGCAGTCTTAACTTAGAAAGGCTAGAGGCAAGTTAGGGAACCTGTAGAAAATCAGGATGAGCAACCGGTTCTGCAGAAAAGAAGGTTCCTTTGCAATAATCACAAATCAGGC
>CAJPDP010117233.1:0-11304 GCA_905336975.1 Bombina variegata variegata | reverse complement strand
AATGTTATTTGTGAACATCAGGTATGTTCTGTATAAATGTTTGAAAATGTTTTATTATCTAATATTTAACTTATGTTATTAATAAAATGGCTGCGGCCAATTTTTATACCAAAGTTGTGTGTAACTCTTATTTATAGCAATTAAGTTATTTAATAAATGTTATAAGGTTAGGCCGGGGGATTGACGACTTTAAAGGTCAAGATTTAATCAGCATAATTTGGTGTTAATCGGATGCATCCGAGCATAAGAGGCAGTAATTGTGGTAAATTTAAAAAACTGGCAGTTGGTACTTTAATCTGACTCTGTAATATAGGAATTGCAGTAGCATAAGCGATACATTAATACTATAGTATTCCCGGCATATTACAGAGCGTTATACATGTCTGTTACCTAAGCCTAAGATTAAGTGTATAATGTCATCTCACTGATTTGTGGTTGTTACTACAGAGAGAAAGATCTGTTATTTAAACTTAAGTATATACATTCAATATTACCAGACTGTGGAAAAAAGTAAAACGAACATAAATTTAAAAAAAAAGACTGTGACATCATTGGGTGCATTACTTCCTGCACCAAATTCTATTATTACACAATCTGGGCAATGCAGTGTGATTAATTTAAATCATCCACCAGGGTCAAGCTGAGGTTTTATACAAGCACATATTATCATAGTAATAGCGGACTGTTATTATTTAAATTTAATATACATATCTAATATCTATATACTGTAGGTAATACATATGCTGGATAATACTATAACTTTTTATAGGCAAAATGTAAGACACCATATTAGTATATACCGAACTTTGATCATTACTAATAGGAATTGAACCTTTAGTTAACTATTGCATATAATATCTGTCATCTCAGGAAGGGAGGTTTTACATCCAGAATATACAATTTAGAATATACTATTTAGGAATAATCCAATTATACTATATTAGTATATTCCTCATCCTGATGACTATTAATGGGAATTGAACCTTTAGTCAACTATAGAATATAATATCTGTTATCTCAGGAGGAGAGGTTTCAGATTTAGAATATACTATTTAAAATATATGGTATTCATACTAGAATCCTAGAGGAATAATTTCACTCACTACAAACAGATGTAGTAAAAACCTCTCTCAGATAAAATGTGTATATAAAAAGTGCAAATCAATTCCATGCGTGACACTGCATATATAACAATGTACATGGTATATCACCATATACCATAATCATCTACAAATTATACGTGGTACATCACATTATACCATAATCATCCACAAAACTGTCGCCCAATTCATTTACCTGATTTTTATTCACCTAGACAATTTTCTGTGATAAATGAATAACGATTAGACTTAAGACTATGGATTAACAGTACATCCTAGGTCTAATTTTTAAAGAATAACTAATAATTCAAGTTCAGAGTGTTTACTTATCAGAAATCCGGTCATTGGATGTCTACCTGCAACTCTGATTTAAGTTGATACAATTCCTGTGCTTTTAAGTGTATTGTCCCACCATTATTTTTAAAGTCCTAATAAAAGTTATATTTTAAATTATCCTATGTATCTGCCAACTTGTAACTTAGTCTATTATTCCACCAATCTGGGAATTTGAGTGCTATCTATGTGTACAACCCCTGGAGATTCCAATCTTCTTTTGTTTCTAAATTGTTGATTAGTACACAGCACCGAGTATCCATACTATAGATATAATTTCAGGAGGAATACAAGAGATAATTTCCTCCTAGTAATTGTTAGTAATTACCAGTATTAGTAATTATATTCCCTGTTACATTACAGTGGTGCCATTGGGCCCTTTGTCCTTTGGTATTCATGATGGTTGTTATGAATTGTTACAAGTATGGGTATTGTGTGATGAGTGATGGGACCAGTTTCCAAATGTTTGCCATCAATAAGACACACTGACACAGGTTTTCTCTTTTCAACAAACAGGATTTTATTTTCTTTAACTACAGAAATGTCGATATAGCTTGGGAAAGCACCAGAGTCCAGTATGGCATTAAGGTTGAGATGATGGTGTCCTCACTGTAAAGAAACAATAAGAAGAAAGTAAGTGGACTTTTGGCAGGTTAAGGTGTTACAATGTTCAGAGTAGTTAGGCTTACCGAATTTTTGTCTTTTAAGTGATGGGCAGTCCAAAACTGTATGGTCCCTTGAAGAGCAATACATGCATAACCCCTTTTCTTTCCTACAGAGTTTTTCTTCAGGTGTTAGGGGTCCTTTGATAAATCCGATCTCCATAGCCTCATCTGATGTCTTTATGTTATGAATTAGGGTTCTTTGTATGGGGAGTTTAACATGAGGGTCAAAATGATTTTTTTTCTTGTTTCCTTTCTATAATTCTTCTATCTATTTTAATTACAAGTGACATAAATGACTCAAGTGTATCAGGGATTTATAATCTGACCAGTTCATCTTTAATAGGGTCGGATAGACCAATTCTGAACTGTTTTTTTAGTGAGATGTCATTCCACTGGGAGTCTTTTTTTTTATTTTTTTTTATTGAGGTTAAAATAGCATAAATACAACAGTCTCAGCATCAGGTTACATTTCGCAACATACATAATACTGACATGACATATTACTTTGGGCACCTCATTTTCTGGATCCTATAAGTTCGCAAGGTCCTCAGACACCAGGTCCAATCAAGGGACCAGAAATTAAACAAATAAGTGAGGACATGTTAATGGAGATAATAGTAAGACAAAACAAAATTGCAGCTTCAGCATATATGGGGTAAACACCAGTTCTGGAGTGAACCTACAATATCTAGATATAAAAGTTATCTATCAGCACTGAGCTATTATTAAAACAGAGACATTAGTAAGCCTATTATCTTGGATGAACTTCAGAAAAGCAGGAAATCATAAACAAGGCTAAGTTTCCTGCATTGGAACCCCGAGAGCCATTCTACAAAAATGCAGGGGAAGACTAAGTCATGGCTCTGCGGGCTGGACAGAGACTGCTAAACTCTGTCATAAGGGTATGCGGAGGAGAAAAGAATCATCCCTAACCGCACAAAAGTGNNGGGGGGCGGAGGGTAGGCCGAAAATAGCACATCCATCCATTGCTAATTGGCATATCTAACAATTCAAAAAAGTGCATTGGAAGACATAGATAATTAACAGAGCAACTAAACATCTTGTGGAACTGAATCTGAGGGTAGTAATTAAGTGAGACTTACAATTCTGTGTGGCCTAGACTGAGTCAGGTTACCAATGCATGAAAATCTGGTTGTGAATTCTCTCTCATCAAGCATAATAGTCAGCCCAATCAATGCATTTTAAATAATCTCTCTTCATCTAAGCAGAATATAGTATCTAGAGAAAGCTATAATATTATTTTGAGAATAATCTAGTTATAGAGTATATATGGTTGGGGGTAGTATCAATCCGCATAGTGTAGATGCTGTGGGTAACCTTTAGCAAGCAAGAGCTCTGTAAAGATCCGAACATAATAGTGTCTCACCTCATGGTTCCCAACCCCCATCCAGGCAGTGAGAGCATACAGACAAGTAATATCAATAATAGACCCCAACAATTATGTCTAAATACAGATACTACCCTCACAAGTAGACACACTAATCTGTAAATATTTGCACTGATAAAACTACAGCTTTCAGTAATAGAAGTTTTCACGCAGGATATGTCCCACATGGGAGATGAAGGCCGAAAATAGCATATCTTACCATTGCTAATTGACATGTCTAACAATTTAAAAAAGTGCATTAGAAAACATAGAATATTAACAGAGCAACTGAACATCATGTAAAACTGAATCTGAGGGTAGTAATTAAGTGAGACTTACAATTCTGTGTGACCTAGACTAAGTCAGGTTAACAATGCATGGAAATCTGGTTGTGAATTCCCTCTCATCAAGCATAATAGTCAGCCCAATCAATGCATTTTTAATAATCTCTCTTCATCCAAACAAAATATAGTATCTAGAGAAAACTATAATACCATTTTGAGAATAATCTAGTTATAGAATATATATGGTTGGGGGTAGTATCAATCCGCATAGTGTAGATGCTGTGGGTAACCTTTAGCAAGCAAGGGCTCTGCAAAGATCCAAACATAATAGTGTCCCACCTCATGGTTCCCAACCCCCACCCAGACAGTGAGAGCATACAGACAAATAACAATAATAACCAGGAAGGTTTAGACCCTAGCAATTATGTCTGAATACAGATACTACCCTCACAAGTAGACATACTAGTCTGTAAATATTTGCACTAGTAAAACTACAGCCTTCAGTAATAAATGTTTTCACAGAGGATATGTCCCACATAGGAGATGGCATATAGAAATGTCTGCAACGTCAATCCACAACTTGTCCTCAGAAGTTGGGTCTCACAGGTCAGACCTTTCAGGCTAAAAAGTCGTCATTTAGGGTTATGAGGCCACTGTATTCAAAGACAAAGCATAGATAAAAGTGAGATTAGCCTATACCGGTTCTGTACATGCGGGTCAGTCGTGCGGCGTGCTGAGCAGTGGATAACTCTGCCGGACCCGGCCATTGCCAAGATGGCTCCGAGAGATCTCCACATCCGTCTGATCCATGCGATATGCCCACAAAGCTAATGTCCCAGAGAAGCGTGCACGAGTGGCCCTCTCCGCTGCACGAGTGGCCGCACTGTATTACCTCACCTACTTGCAGGCCGCTTCTGGTGATAGAGGGAGAGCGGAGCTCAAGCCGGGAATCCACACTCACCTGCAGCAGTGACGGAGAAGACGAATGAGATTCTATTGGCGCTGCGGTACACTGCAACTCCGGTGCTGCTCCCTTCTTTTCAGCAGCTGTATCACTGCGTGTTCGCGCCGCCTGAATTGTAACATTAAAGGCATCAAGTCTCTCACATATCTTCCTCCCATGCTCCTCTAGGAGGTTTCTGATGCCAGAATATAACTGCTGGGTCGTCATGGCGGGCAGCGGTGTATCTATCCCCAAAATGGCGCTTCAATGTGCGACAGGGAGTTCCGTAACAGTTTTTCAGCTTAGCAATATTCGCACACCAGCTCATCCTTTCTCTCCATATCCCAGGCTTCTTCCTATGTTAATGTCCTTTAGGCACAAGCTGGGTAAATTAATTTTTTACCAGAGATAAACCCCAATTTTTAAGCTTGAAGTCGGGAGCTCCTGAGTAGTGCGTCCTGTAGCTTTGGCGGTTAACTCCGCCCCCCCCACTGGAGTCTTTTTGACAGATTTGTTTTTTAAATAGTTTTTATTGAGGTAGCAAAAACATACATAAATAGCATCATATACTTTCATGGCAACACCTATATACATACATCAAGTCTTGCGCATTTAATACATAGGTATGTCTTAGAACTATAAACAATATAATGTCCTAAACAGTAGGAAGTACAGTAGGCCATGAGCGGCACCTCTTTTTATATATAAACATTCTAACATGGATAAAGCATAACATAACAAGTGATAATCATAAGACCTAGTTTTCGTAACAGGACTCTAAAAGGAAAGAAAAGGTCTTTGTGTGTCCACAACATAGACAGCAGCATAGTCAGATAACAAGAATAAGGTTATTCTATAATATTGAGTAAACCCATTATCAAGAGAAGCAGGGCCACTCTTGGAACTTAGATACTCTATAAAGATATTACTGGGTTAGCAATTTATAATGCCATTCTAGGGAACCCTTCTAACTTTTAAATACCCCATAGTCTCAGAAACTGAGCCCAGATTGAATAACATTTCTCTCTCATAATCTGCCTCTAATGAGGTTACGTAGGGTGGGGATTCTATGGGGTATAAGAAACCTATGTTTGCTCCCCATTAGGGCATCATGTCAGCACGTCTAACGATAGCTATCTCTCAAAATTTGGAAAGTACATATACACTCACAAATATGCAGGGTCACTATTATACCTCTAAGGATCCAAATAACATTATTTTAGGTTTGTTTAAGTAACATCCTTAGTAAAGTAATATTCATGAATATAATAACTTATCTTACACCGACTCTTGCTGGGCTTCTAGGGATAGTGAAACAGTTTTGTAAATGCATCTCTACATTAAGACACATGCAAGCATCAATTAATTCTTTAAGCAGCCATATGGATTGAGTGCTCTCCAATAAGATATTCTGTAAACACAACTTAGCATGTTCATCTCCCAGATAAAAAAGAATAAATACAAATAATTTTAAAAGGATAGGGAGTTTATGAATTGCACTAGCCTCTGTTAAACTCCAAAAAAATTAGTTATTAATTTTATATAAGTGTCAAGATAAATGTTATTTAGCCGGATATCATTCAGGATTAGAATTACTTATCCAAAACCAGCCATTTCTGCAATAGTAAAACCTTCTTGTATATAAAACTCTATTGAGTATCACACCTGGAACATTTAGTTTTCTAATGAAATCTATAGATAGAATATTTATCTAAACTACTGATGTTACTTATTTTCCCCCACGTCTAACGAAGCCCCTATAGGACCTCAGTGATCTGGGGGTACAGGCCTCTTTTAGACCTGCCTAATGAAAAATATGCACAGAAGGAGGAGAACTATCTTTTATGTAACAGGAACATTGCTATTAGCCCTTAAAGAAATATTAAGCATCTAATGGACGTCAACGTCTCTTCCAGTGACTAGAACAGAGCCAGGCCTCCCTGACTTTCATTTTAACTCGTTTTGTACTGTAAAGTGGGAGTTACATATCGTCTAAGCAAGGGCCAATTGTCCTAAAAATATAGTAGCACAGAGCCCAACAGAATATCACAATAAAGCAAAGATAAAAGTGACCACATGGGCAGGTAGCCTTGACATACCGGCCATTAAGTATATAGGTACTGAGCTAAGAGTAACGCAGGGGCCTAATATTATCAGATATGCTAACAAGGGCCTCAGCTTCAAATATAGCGTCTCTCAGGATAGTGTCCGAAATCTATGTACAAGGAAGGGTGCAGTTCATAAAAGAAAAAAAATAATACTGAGTCAGACCTGGCACCTTAGGGTCCGCCGTTACATTGAACTCTTCATCTGACACCCACTTTTATACAAACGTCTAAATCTTGAGTACCTCATGGTACCCTGTTGGGGTCCAAGGTGACAGGATAGTAGGAGGTTACCAACCATGGATTCTCACCCGCAGAGCCGATCACTTGGGAGCCGGTCACTCTCCTGCGCGTGACCAGGCAGGGGACAGTGGTCTGGGAATCTTCCACAGGATTACCGCTATGTGCCTCTGTTGGTTCTTGTCTGGTGGCAGTAGGAGAGCTCCTGATTCGCTGATGCCTTGCAAGCTTTCCTTTTCAGGGCTAGTCTCCCGCTGCTCCCTCTCCAATATAGCGGCTTTGGTATATGAGCTCTCATCACGCTGCTGTTCCGCGCCACTCTGCACACTTGAAACTATCAGCCCCACTACAGTAGGCCCATAAGGCTCCTCCATAGGGGCACCTGCTAGTGCCATGAGCCGGTCAAATCTGTGGTTTATCCGTAGCTCGGATTCAGCAAACAGGGCTCGGATCTTGATATAGAGGTCCTCCTCCATGTTGTAGGTGTTAGGCAGAGGATGTCAATATTATCTGCTTACCCAGTTTCCCGGGGGGAGCTGGGGTCCCTCTCCTCAGAGGCCGCCAGAGACACTCAGCGGTCCAGTTTGGGAAGTCCTGCAGTATTAAAGATTTTTTTTTTTATATAGTTCCAGTCAGTTCAGTGTCCTCTGCCTCCTGCGATATAGTTTCTTGCTGGATGCCTATTCAATCTCTAGATTACAGGCGGATTGTAATTCTATATGGCACAGCTCCCAATTTAGCGGCCATCTTAGACCGTGGCCTGGATACGCCCCCCTTTTGCCAGATTTTGAACTCTGAGATGTAGTCTTCTACAGGCCTATTATTTTTTTATAACCCTCATAATTTTGCATCAGCTGTGAGCTGTCTATGAGGATCTTCATATAGATTTGCCATAGCCTTAAAAAAGTCATCCACTGAGTTCAGAATAGGGTCATTATTCTCAAAGAAAATGTCTGCCCAGAAACTGGGCTCCCCTCTTAGGAAGATTATAGTTAGAACTAATACGTTCATTGGGGAAAGTTTTGGGCTTTAGGTCTAGGAATAATTTACAGGAATTATAGAACTGCCTGAAAGTTTTCCTGTTGGCATACAGGGCAAACAGACTTTTACGCCTAGAAGCGAGATGGATATACACCCTGGACACTTTAGCCCCGAAAAGGGTTAAATACCATGTTGGACTTTGGACCTTTCTACTCAGGAAACTAAATAGTCAAGGATGAAAATACTACATATGATAAATGGACTGCTGCACTAACCAGTGATACACTACCCTGTGACATGAATTACTATAGGTGCCATGATGTGCATATTCTTTGACATTGTATATATTTGATTTTACAGGGCCAATTTATCATGGCCCGAATGGGGCCAAATACCCCTGTTTCCACGCGATTGACAACCCCTGCTAGTGGCCAATTGGTTCACCAGAACTGCGTGTGAAATGATAAATGCAGACAGCGTATGCTGTCAGCATTTATTGATGTCTGGCGGACATGATCGCTACAACGGATCATGTCCGCCAGACAAATAATACATCCGCCCCTATGTGAGGTTTAGGTTTTAATTTTATATCTCACATTCTATGATTGCCTTATTTAATGGAACTGACAGCCGCAATATAAACATAATACACATGGTAGTCAATCAAACCGCATCTGGGTATTATTTCAGAGATCAGTGATTAGCCGGTTAGCCGAGATAGAAAGGGATTGGATATAGAGCTGTCAACTCACCAAATGCTATATTGTTTCCTTTTGAATTATCAATATGCTGTGTATTTGAAAAAGGAACCAGAATGGTCTCGAAACGTTATGCTGTTTAACTTTTAACTGGTGGTATTAAAAGTTATGTTTTATGCAAGTTCCAGTGAGTGCCTTTTCTTCTTGAATTATATGGATATCTTCTGACGTTGCACCCTGGCAGCTGTGGTATTTGGATTATGGAGTGCCTATCTCTATGAAATATTTGTATATATATAGTCCCAAAAAGGTATTGCACTCCTAATATATAGCGTAGCATCAGCCAGGGTGCATATGTCTAAAACATTATGCAGAAATTCAGAAAAGACTGCACTCACTGGGCTTTTAGGTAAAAAGTAACTTTTAATATTCCATGTTAAAATGGGGAAATTAGCATGACGTTTCGGTGCTGTACTAGCACCTTTATTAAATGTTCCCAAAAAGAAAAGGAAAGTCTCAGTGCAGGTGCATCCTCAGCGTGATGCCCCAAAGGAAAGCATAAGTCACAAAACCTCAGTGTATTTAAACACCTCCTACATAGGCAATCAACAGTAACAGTTTCCAGCTGAGTGTGATACGTGTGTGTGTTGCAACCAAGCACATCCTGCTCTCAGCTGGTGGTTAAGCACTCTCTGATTAGTGTGAGTCATTACAAATTCTGGCTAATCATGTTATAAAGGGTCCACATGGCTAATTTGCATATCCAACAACACAGATGTTAGGCCCCGCCATCTAGCATGTGTCACGATGTGTATTGGATCATTTTAGACCAAAGTGAGTAAGTAAAGCCGGATATAAATCACACGGTCCTTGGCATCTGTGCTGCAACTAGGAGACCATGCTCCATATCCGTGTCCCACATATAGCAGGTATATCCATCATCCGTAATACTCCTCCCTCTGGTAACCAATTAATACAGTTTTGAACACAATGTCATAGGCGCCATCAGATGGAAATAGAGGTCAATCTGTAGATCACACACGGTCATAGTAAGTAGTGGAAACTCATATTGGAGGGTTCTTGTTCAGAGGTAAAAAGGCATAGAAAGTTAAAAACAGTCCAGTATCTGGAGGAGAAAAATATACCATTTGCAGTATTGTATGCAGAGATCTCTGTATTATAATTTAATCTTATTCATTTTTTTTAATTTAATTTTTATTGAGGGTATAAAATATACAGATAGATGCAGGGTTAAAATACAAATATAGACTGGAGCATAGGAGAGCATTCTTGCTTGACAATCAATAATGGCCATCTTATATACAAGAGTTTCAGTATGTAGAGTAAAAAAAATTAAGCGTACATAATATAGAAACAACAAATGCAACAATATTCTTTGTGTATAATATATCATAACAATAAGATATAACTCTCTAGTTTATAAACACATCAATTGGTAGATATGTAACATATATAATCAGTATTGAATCTCTTTTATATTGGAGTTTGTCTATTTCCCAGTATATTTAATGGCCACTCTTGGGCCATGGTCATTCAGGATATAAGAGGTGGGTGTAGTAATATCAAATTTACAGGGATAAGGGATATATTTTTGAACCAACAGAGGCAAACTATAGTGTACCAGAACTGGTTATATGTGATATGTAGGTTAGATAGAGACCATTTTTAGATTTGAATAGTGGTTAGTGAACAAAAAGTATATATATATTTATAAAGTTATCAAATCTCCTGGGAGACAGTTTATAGTTTGTTGCCTCTGTGGTATAGTATTTGCGTCTAATAATTGTTGGGAAAAATAGGTTGTAGAATGCATTTTCCTATGTTTACGTAGTAAACCGTGGCGGGGGGGGTGGCAGAGTTAATAGTTAGGAATTAGGGATAGTATTTGAATATCAGTAAGTACAAGAAGAAAAAAAAATCAGCATCTGAAAATACTTATACAAGACAAGTGAAAAAGAAGGTCGCTCATGAACCTGTTATAAGGCACACTGTACCACTTATACAAGACAGCACATTGACAAAGTGCATGTCAGCCAGAGCCGATATTAGATTAATGTAGAGAATGTATTATACAAGAAAAAGAGTCACCTTAACTCTTGATAGTCTTTGTACACTCCTTTTAGATGTCATGAAGTACGTGTTAGGATGGGTAAATATGTGAGGTTAGAGCTGCGTAATCTAGTGGGAAACTGTCAGTGGTGTTGTGCACCATAACTTTTCACCAATTAAACCTTGCTCTTGGGGTTTACTTAATATTAGCAGTCTATATAATAAGGGGAGGGAAGTATTAGTCTTCTTGCTTCACTTCGCTAGAAAGGAGTAATAGTTACTAGAAAAGTATAGTATCCTTCCATAAAATAACAATGCTCAGCTTTAAAGTAGATGTACCTTCTATATATTATTCATGGTCTTAGATATAGGTAGGATCAGGGAAAGTATGTCTACCTAGCTTAAAAAGTAGTATGCATATAGGAGGTATTAGATGTTTGTCTTACTATCTCGGCCGCAGACAGTAAGACTGGGATCAGAGTATCCAAGTTGCTTAGG
>CAJPDP010117204.1:0-13065 GCA_905336975.1 Bombina variegata variegata | reverse complement strand
CCAACGAATATCCGATTGGCATCATCGCTATCGGTGCAGAGAGGGCCACAGAGTGGCTCTCTCTGCATCGGTTTGTAAAAAAATGGTATTGCAGGATGCCTCAATATCGAGGCATCACTGCAATACCATAAAAGCGACTGGAAGCGATCAGGATTGCTTCCACCTCTTAAAACCCCAGAGGACGTGCCAGGAACGTCCTTGGTCATGAAGAGTATTTTTATGTAGGACGTTCCTGGCACATCCTCGGTCGTGAAGGGAGTTCAAGGGATACTGAGCCCAAATTTTTTCTTTCACAATTCAGATAGAGCATGCAATTTTAATCAACGTTCTAATTTACTCCTATTATCATTTTTTATTTGTTCTCTTAGCATATTTAGACAAAACAAAGTTCCAGCAGAAGCCTCAGGGTTCTTTATTTGATCAACATGATAAAAGATTCACAGGAAACATGTGAGTGATCCCATGGCCACTAAAAGTCTGACCGGTTTCAGTCTTGCAGACCGTACTCATAGACTGATAGCTGTCACCTGCAACAGCTATTTAAACATATACAGACTGTTCCTAATAGGATAAAACAAATTGGCTCAGTATTAACCCTATATTACATATAAAGAATTTAAGGTAAGCAGATTGGCATACTCTTATTCAAAGCTTTACAGTGATTTCAAATAGATATCTAGATATTAGAACAAATCAGGATAATATTCATCAATACCTACAGAGATAGTTACAAATCTATAGGTAGTGCAGTATTAATATCGTATGTACTATAACTTATAGACAGGGATAAATAAATAAATTAGTTAATTAATTAATGGACTCTAATAAATACATGTTCATGGTAGGAATTACATGACATATACTGTATATAGGAGCAAACAAAATGCAATTAAGGAAAACAGTAATGTTCAAGCACAATCCTTTGCAAATAAAACACCCTATACTCCTAGAGTATAGGGTGTATATACTGTGTGTATATATATATATATATATATATATATGTAAACGTCTATCTTGGGTATCGAGAATCATAAAAAGAGCATAAGACAGCACAGAAAGGGCTACAATGTACAGCACCAAGATGTACACATTACTGCAAAATGATTAACACATCCCCAGGTATACTTAAAGTTATATCTGCGCACAATCAAAACAAACATTAAGAATATAGGCATATATATACATATTATTACACCTTAGCATATAGAGATACATATATACTTATTTTGGCTCCTAAGCATAAAGGAAGGCTCATAGGTAAGAATAGTGATTACTATAAAGGAATTACCAGGAGGTAACTGGGGATATACACTATTTCTGCCAAAAGTTGATGATGTCAAACTCAGAGTTGAAGCCCTGCGGCACCAAACTCTTGAGTTTGAAAATCCAATAGGTCTGCCTACAAAGTATAGGGAATTTATTCTCCCCCTTTTGAAAATCTCAAAATTTGCTTGATTGCTTGCCACCTAAAAGTGTTAACATTTTTTTGATGTTTCTCAATGAAGTGTCTAGATAGGGCAGAACATGCTCTTTTTGTCTTGCCTGAAGCCGGGGGAGTAAAGATTAGATGCACATAGTCAATGCGGATACGTGGTCCATACGCTGATCCCTGCTTTTTAGTGCAGTAGACTGGGTAGTTTGTTGTTTTGCCTCCCCACAGTGAGCGGTGGTGATTAGCAAAGGGCTAATTCCCTGAGTCTGCATGTCAGACCTCTGGTACACAAGTGAAGATTTACATCTGTATATTACCAGTTTTCTAGTGCGTCTTTTGAAGTCTCACCCGGCATATTTGGCATTACTCCATTTGACGCTAGTCTGTTATGGCTATCTAGCACCGCTAAATATTTTCTCACATTTCTCTATTTTCCTCCCCATATTTGTGGTGCTTCAAATGTGAACTTTATCTTTATTGCTTTTTCCTTAGGCTGTGTGTGTTATTGATCTATTTGTTCTTAATAGTAAATATGGAGGTCATGGACACTATACACTCTTTTAAGGAAATTGACAAAGATAATCTGGATATATTGGATTTGGAGGATGTATTTAACTGTGACTCTCCCAGAACAAAGTTGGAAGATTTATTTCAGTACTTTGAATACCTTAAATTTAAAGAACAGAAATTGAAGTGGGATAAATGGATTCTATCTAAATATTTAGCGTTAAAGATGATTCCCAGGGGCCTGAGACTAAATAAAATTTCCATCCTATGACATAAAGGAGCAGTCATTTATTGATTGTTGGAACTAGGCCCTGACGGAATGTTCTTTAACACTTATGTCCCTACTCATAGGGTATAAGGAAACCTCGTTATGTCATATAAAAGTTAAGATTGCTAACATCCAATCGGATAGGAACAGGTTTAGCCAATGTGAAGTTTACTCTAAGTTTGACCAGATTTTTGAAAAAAACTATGGAAGAGTCAAAGAGATTAGTCATTCAAATAAAATACTCTAACTTTCTGAGGAATCAGAAAGATTACTCCCTTGGGGTAGTCTATGTTTGGTGTTGCCGCCAGAGGAATAAATCTTGGTTTAATCAGGATGATCCTGATAAGCCACATGGCAATAAGCATAAAAGCAGGAGATACCCCAACAGGAAAAACAATCATTCTAAACAAGAAGGTACAACTGACCCAAGTAAAAAGGTGACTTTCTCTGACTCTGAAATTGAAAATATAGATGAGGAGAGATTTGCCTCTGAGTTTTGAGGGAGCCTATGGTGAGGAGGGGACCTCAGAGGGAGATAAAGTACAAAATGATGCAGGGCCTACATTACCCTCTGGTAGTGCCAATAAGGGTATCCTGAAAGGCCGTAATACACAGGGGGCAAGACCTAAGACCAACAGGCCTAATCTGTACATGGAATCAATAGTACCCACAAATTCTAAGTGCAAAACACCCCAAAACCAACAACAGAAATAAAATACTAACATGCAGGTTTTTCACAGGCCCCCCAAATTTCTGGGAGGGGGGAAAGAAACTATAGGGAATATGGAGGAGGGGGGTGCCGACCAACCAAGGTACACTCTGAGAAAGAAAAATATGAAAACAAAGAAGTACCAATGAATATGGTTATAAATATTTCTATACATACTTATATACATATGACGGAAATGGAGCATAGACTTTTGAATTATGGATTAGCGTTTGTTCCATCTAGAAAGTTTGACCTATTTCAGACTATAATCGATGTAAATAAGTTGATCAGAGACTTGACTCTTATATTTTTTTTTTCAGAAGGAGATGCTCTAGAACTAAATGAGTTGACATTGCCTGTAAAGGGAGTTGAAACCCATGGTAACTTGGCATTTGAGGATAGGTGTGCCCTGGTTCCTTTGGAGGAGCTTCATAATGAAGGTCGGGAGACAGATGACTCTCAGGTCAATAGCACTAAACCTAAGATTAGAACTAAGTCAGCCTTCTATCCACTTCAAGCGAGGGGGAAGGCCCTAGAGGTTTTTCATTCTCGGGTTGTAGAGGACCTCACTGACCTTTCTGAGACAATTGAAGGAGACCCCAATAACTTGTCTGTAAGGGAACAGGAGGCGTTGGTCAGCCTCCAAAATAATGAGCAGATACCCGTCAATAGAGATTCCCTATTCAATTCCTGGACCTTGAAAAATGCTGTATCAACAACCCGTCTAGGGTATCCTCTTTTGATTATCTGATCTTTTAGGTTCCTGTTCTCTTCACGAAAAACTCCATCCAGTGTACATAGTCTAGTCAATACGGATTTGTGGTTCGTAGTGGATTTAGCCCAGCTTACACCATACACTGATCCCTGCTTTTTAGTGCACTGGGCTGGGTAATTGGTTGTTTTGCCTCCCTACAGTGTTAGTAGCAGATCGAGCGGTGGCGATTAGCGAAGGGCTAGTTCCCTGATTCTGCATGTCAGACCACTGGTACACAAGGGAAGATTTATATCTGTATATTACCAGTTTTCTAGTGCATTTTTTGAAGTCTCACCAGGCATATTTGGCAGTACTCCTTATGGTATCCACCTGACAAAAATCTGTTATGGCTATCTAGCACCACTAAATATTTTCTCACATTTCTCTTTTAGCATCTTTACTTGAAAAAGCAGGAATGTAAGCTTGAGATAGCGCTTGCTGATTGGGGGCTACATTTAGCCCCCAATCAGCAAAAGCTATCCAGGGTTCTGAACCAAAAATGGGCCGGCTTGTAAGCTTACATTTCTTACATTCTTGCTTTTTCAAATAAAGATACCAAGAGAACAAAGAAAATGGATAATAGGAGTAAATTAGAAAGTTGCTTAAAATTGCATGCTCTGTCTGAATCATGAAAGAAAAAATGTAGGTTCAGTATCCCTTTAACATAATTACATATGTTAATGGAAGGTACGTGAAGTAACAAAATGATAGAAAATATATATGAAGTGAATATCAATGGAATTAAAAAATGATTTCACCTTTACAACAAGGTTCATGAGCAGCCTCACAAGCTTCTATGATCCTAGCATATTTAGTTTTTAATTGAGTTTATTATATATTATTTAGTGATGGTGCTCACACTACATTCATTTTACAACTAGGATTGTCTGGGTTATATCATAGACACGAAATGGTTAAAATGGTGAATTTGTTAGTATAGCTAAAAATCATCATAATGTACAATAATATTTCCATTTTTGAATAGTGCAACAAAAAAAAGGTCAACTGATCAAAGAGATAAAAAGACTGTAGCATAAAGTTCTTAAATTCTCAGTATTATTCAAACAATACATCATTATTAATGTCATGTTTATGCCAGAACGTGTTAAGGTCATCATTCAAAGACAGTCTGATCCAGGTCATTAGGACACTAGATAATTTGTCCTGGCTATTAAATGTAGAGACTGCAGTGCTAATTGTCAACACATGATTGCCATTGTTTGCCTATTGATAAAAAATGTGCTTTACAAATAGATTGATGTTCCAAAATATAAAAGTATTGATAAAGTACTCCTCAAATATGTATATATATATATATATATATATACACAGTATATACAGTATATATACAGTATATGTGTGTGTGTGTGTGTGTAGGAAGACTTAGAGAACATTTTTACGTAGGATAAAAGCACACTTTATTAAGAAAACCTAAAATTAACTTAACAAAAGACAAATTATACAAAACAATAAATACTAGATGTGCATACGGACAAATGCAAAAAAATAATTTATTTTCTGTGTTGTTCCCTGGGTCACTCCATCTCAAGTGGTTGTTTGACCATTTTTAATTTTAATTTTATTTTTTTGACTGGTTATCTCTATTTATTGGTATTGCAAAACCACCATTTTTTTTATTTTTATTTTACTTGGATTAACCACGGTGATGCAGCAAATAGACGGAAGTACACAGCGATCCTTAAAAAGCTGTTTTCTTCTTTATTTATTCAGCAACCATAAACAGCAGGGCTTTAAAAACAATTATGCAGGTATGTCATGGCAAAGGTCCAATCCGCCCTACATGGTTCAGCTATTCCTTATTTATGGACATGATTGGCTGCCAATTACTCTGCCCTATATACACTGTGCACTTATCCTATTGGACTTTACAAATTCCAATGATTAACCCCTTGAGTACTAGTAATTCAAAATAATATCTTTAACTATTGCGGCTAGCTGTCATGACTAGTTGTAAGGTTATACAGTTTAAAAATGATAAATTCGTACTATACATTAAACTTTCAGACTATTATACTTTGAATTATCTTAATTAACCTTACATTACCAACTTCAATGACTTTAAAAAACCCACAAAAGATGATAAACCTCAAACTGAACATGTTATCTCTGTTTATCAGCTGTGGTGCTCCCAACACTATGCGGACATGTCCCATCACACAACCACGGTGGACATCTTTGGGTCATGGCGCAAAACACATTTTGGTTTTACAGATGTTTATGGAAACCTCAATATCTCAGTTCAGGATGGTCCCAGTTCCTTAGAACAAAAACTGATCTCTAGAGCACCTTGCAATGTACATGTACATATATAAACATATTTTTTTTTAAGTTTCAAAAGAAGCTTTATTAATGTTCAATGAGAGTTACATTAAGAAAGAAGTCAAGTAAGGCCTCACAGCCCAAAACATAATAATATAGACGGATGTAACTGGACATTGCCGTTGTATTGGCATAGTAGATCATGTTCAAATAACAAAGTTCTTTCATCAAACAACATAGAAAACAAATTTAAACTGCTGCTAAGGACAAACCGTCCCTAATAAAATTGAAGTACAGAGTAAGAATGTAGGGAGGGGAAGGGAGATAGGGGGAGGGGAGGGGATGCAAGTCGTAAGGATTACTGAAAGGAACTAGCTTTCTTTTATGAAGGCCAGGTCAGTCTGTGGACAGGAGGTTGGGTTTCCAAACCGTGTCATGGTTGTGTTTCCAATCTGCCCAAGTTAGTTCGAATAGGTCTGAGTTACCCAGTTTATAAAAGATATCTTTCTCCATAGTGTATAAGTAGGCCATTGAACTACACATTTTGGACCAGTTCGGAGGGTGTACTTTCTACCACTCACATGCTATAGTGTGTTTAATTGACATGAAAAGATATATGCAAATGTACGAGTGATGTTTTGGTAAGGAGTGTATTCCTATGTGTAGCAGGGCTACTGCAGGCAATCTATGGAGAGATATGCCTAATTTTGACAACACCAGAAAGCAAGTGTTCCATAAGAGGCGTAGCTTGGGGCATTCCCACCAAATATGCAATGTGTTACCCCTCTGGCCACAATTTCTCCAGCAGTACGGAGACGCACTCGGAAACATTTTAGATAGTCTGGTGGGGATATAATACCAGTGCGCTAATAGTTTGTAGAAAGTTTCATACAGGGTGGTACAGTGGATAGCCTTTTGCGTGAGTTCTAAAGAATGCGCCCAAGTTTCTGACGCTACGGAAATCCCTAAGAGGGACTCCCACTTTTGAAGATGGGCCGGAGTATCTGAGGGTGAAGTATAGCCTAATAGGGTGTAATGGGAGGACAGAGGCCTACAGAGTCTGTGTCACCTTGCTTCCAGACTGACTCCCAAGGGGTCAGTGGGTGGGCCAGCATGGGCTTAAAACCCCAACTGAGCAGAAAGCTTTTGATTCTGTGGTATTCGAATGGTAAGTATCGCGGAAGTACGAGGTCAGCTCCAAACTGGGAGATGTGCTTAAAACTATCACCCGGGGTGGTGAGCCTGAGGTCTGAGACTGTAGTTACCCCCAGCTGGGCCCATTTGTATGGATGGGTATCTTGCAGCCCCGTAAGAAGGCCAGCAAGTGAGGTTATAGGGGAAGGGTGCGGGGCTATATGTGGGGAATGACAAAGTTTGTTCCAAAAATTTAGGCATTCACGGACAATAGGATTTATCAGGTCTAGTTCTCTGCGACAGTGCTGGGGTGTCCAGATCAGGTCTCTAAGATCTAAGCTAAAAGGCAATGAAGCCTGTTCAATGGCCCTCCATCTACATAAGGAGTGTTTAACCCCCTCATTGTGCAACATGGGTGAGCATTGTTCCTTCAGAATATCTTACTACAGAGGGAGACCCTATACCTCCACAGTTCTTAGGGAGTTGGAGAATTTTGTGCCACTCTTTGGGGGCTTACCATGACAAATGTGTTTGGCAAGTTCACTCTGAAATTGTAAAAGAATATGTTTAGGGACCTTAACAGGGAGACAACGGAACAAATATGTAAGCCTAGGTAGGAAGGACATTTTAAATACTGCTATCCTGCCTAGTCAAGCGACATGGGTCAAATTCCAATTTTTTTTGAGGGAGCGAAGCTCCGTCAACAACAGAAGATAATTATCCTTGACAACTCGATTTAAGTCGCCAGATAACTTGACGCCCAGATGAAGGACTGAAGACTCCATCCAGTTGAAGGCAAACTTTGACTTCAAAGGAGCTAATAGGGAGCTCTGAATGCCGTGGGTGTAAATCTCAGTTTTCGAAAGGTTTAGCCTGTAATAGGAATGGGCATTAAAGGATTCTAAAATTTGCAGTAATCTGGGTATAGTGAGTGCAAGAAAAGAGTAACGTCATCTGCAAATAAGGCGATTTTATGTACAGTACCAAAAAGAGTGACACCCTTGATTTGAGGATCAGCTCTAATCTGCTCAGCTAACGGCTCAATGGCCAACGCAAATAATAGGGGCGACAGGGGACAGACCTGTCTAGTGCCATTTGTTACATTAAATGGAGTGGACTGAAAGCCAACTCCTCTCACCAGGGCGGAAGGGGCAGAATATAGAGCCTTAATTGCACTAATCAAATCACTGGGGAATGGGAAGACCTCTAGGACTTCCCACAGAAACTGCCAGTGCACTCGATCGAAAGCCTTCTCGGCATTTAGTGAGATGATAGATAATGGCGTATGAAGGCTAGAGGAAAGGCTAAGGATGTTCAATAAACGCTGAGTATTATCAGGGCCCTCTCGTTTTGGGACAAATCTCACCTGATCAGGGTTAATGAGGTGTGGTAAAAGGTTGGCTATTCGATTAGCCAATAGTTTTGAATAAAACTTTATGTCGGTATTGATAAAAGCAATATTGGTCTGTAATTGGCAGAGAGGGTGGGGTATTTGTTAGGTTTTAATATCGTTATGATGGTAGCTTCAAGAAATTCTTTTTTTAAAGTGCCCTCTTCCCGAGCTAGGTTGAAAAGCCTAAGAAGTAAGGGGGAGAGTTTTTGGAAATAGATTTTATAGAAATGAACTGGAAAGCCATCCGGGCCAGGAGATTTAAAGGGCTTTGAGTCTTTAATATTTTGGAAATGGTAAAAGGGGATCCTAGGAAGTCACGCTGTTCTGTAGAGAGTTCAGGAAGATTTAAGGACTTAAGGTACGTGCGTACGCAATCTGTGGAAGTCGATTTAGGCTTTTTGGAACTGTTTATATTATAAAGGTTTGATTAATATTTAGCAAATTCATTGCCAATTTGAGATGGGATTTTGATGAGGGAATGAGCAGTACGTATACTATGTATGCGCAAGGTGCCAGTTCTGCTTCTGAGTTTGTTAGCAAGAAGGGTATCCGCCTTATTACTTTTTTAGTAGAACAATTGTTTTAATTTGGTTAGATTAATTTGAGTTCTTTTAAGTTCAATTAAGGAGATGTGATTCTTAGTATTAACAATTTGAAGTGCTAGGGTAGATGATGGGGCGGCTCTATTTTGAGATTCAAGGTCTCTCAGCAGGACGTGGGCCTGCTATAGTGTTAACCCCACTTGCTTTCTGATTCTCGCCTGTTTACTAATTATGAACTTTTTTAAGTGATGTCCCGTTTCGAGAGGAATTACGTACAGAACTTAAACATTTTCTACAAACTAACGACAACGCACTAGTTAGAGATGACACCCTGTGGGGCGCGGCAAAAGCGACCTTTAGGGGGTTCATAATTAGTGGGTTATGGGGCATTCGCCAGGAAACTCTAGTGAGCGGGGTGTTTGTCTATTGTATGAAGAATATGTTTCAGATATTTAGGTTGGTGAGTGTTTGGGAGGTAGACAGAGGCTAGTGTGTAAAGCACGTTGGTTAGTTTACAGATCAAGATAACATATCTAGATTGTGGATCCTTAACAGTCTGAATTGGCTCAAAGGCTAGGTGTTTGTGGAGCAAGATAGCTGTGCCTCTAGCTTTTTTAGAGAAAGAGGCATATTCTATGTGAGTGTATGATTTGGAGGAGAATCTAAGGGGTTAATTCGCTAGTGCATTTCCTGTAGGAAAACAATGTCAGGATTATGGTGCTTCAGTGATCGCAGTAGGAGGCTACGCTTATGGGGGGAGTTGAGTCCTCTTACATTATGGGTAAAAAGTCTCAGGGTGGAGCGGGTCATGTATTAAGATGCTGAGGTAACCAGAATGAGATACTAAGGTATCTTAGTGTGGGGCAGGGAGGGGGGTTGAGAGAGACACTGAAAAGTGCCTAGAGTGCGGTGGAAATAGTCCACCTCAAAATAACCCTAGAGTGGGCTTCTAAGTGGGGAGAAAACCTAATGCTCAAGAGCAAATGGAGTAGGGCCAGAACACCAGCCCGCTCTAATATATAGAACAACACATCAATAAATAATAAACATGAAATTCTAAGTTAAACAGTGTAAAACAGTGCAAGAAAAAAGGGAAAAAATAACATGAACAGTGGTGCATTTCTGAATACCTAACAGGGACATCCCTGCCAGTCGACCAGACATATTCGCCTGATTAGCAGGGCCAAATAGAGAAACAAAAATAAGGACCCGGAAGGCTCAATAACTTAGTTCAGAAAATTAAGCAGTGGTCCCAAAATGACCAAGAGAGTCTCGTGGTTGCTGTAACTTGGGGCGCTTCAGTCTCTGATCCTTTGCAGACTATTCTAGAGCTGAAGCTTGCAATTTAGGGTGTGAAGGAACTTGTATGGCCGGGGGTTCCTGAAGGAGACCCCAGGATGTAAGGAGTGATATACCTTGAGAGACAGAGGAGGCCACTATAGTTTGGTTTTCTTTGGTAATAAAAAGTCTAGTGGGATAACCTCATCTGTACCTGATGTTGGCTTTACGTAATGCAGAAGTGACAGGTTGGAAATGCCGTCTTTATTGGAGGGTGTGGGCAGACAGGTCAGGAGGGAGCTGGACTTCACCAAATCTAATGCTTAGGGTTGGCTTTTTAAAGGTGGCTTGCATCAGCCAATCCTTATACAGGAAGCTATGAAAGCACACTATAATGTCTCTTGGTTTGTCCGGGGCCACCATCCTAGAACAGAGGGCTCTGTGTGCTCGCTCCATTGTACCCGTTAGTCCTTCAGGAGAGCCAACTAGTTCCTGGAAAAGAGCCTGTAGATATTCCTGTAGGTCAGAGGGTGAGACGGATTCTGGAATGCCTCAGAACCTTATGTTGTTGCACCTGGACCTGTCCTCCACCTCTGCAAGTTTGAACTCCAGTTGCGAAATTTGCTCAGCAAGGTTCTCAGAGTAGGCCAATAGATTGTATTGATTGACAGCAATATCCTGTTTGCGCTCCAGCGCATCTACTCTCTCTCCAATTTCTGAGATTTCCTTCTTCAACTCGGCGGAGCTTCGTTGGATCTCCTGGGTAATGGAACGGGTCTGAGTGGCCAGCAGCTTCTTGAGTGTAGACTCTGTGATGAAGTGTTGTGAAGTAGCAATAGAGTGTGAACTAGACAGGGACTCCTCATCCTGAGAATCTGGTTCACTCATCTCTCTGCTAGGTTCCAGAGACGATTCCTTGGCTGCCTGTGAAAAATAGTCAAAAACTGTTTTTTTTGGATTTAGAATTAGACTTGGGGTGCTTCCTAGCAGAATGAGGCATTGTATATGGTGCTCATACACCCGTGGAGGTGACTAATATCAGGCCGTTATGCAACCAAGAGATATACACACCACTGTATAAGGAATAAGCAGGTTAAGTGCACATATGTATTGACATTCCTAGATCTACACAAATACCTTTAGAGCAGGGCTGGGCAGCATGTCAAAATAAGAGTTACATCACAATGTTAACAGTCTATCATTGTCGTACAAATAACGCAGAAGATAAAAGAACTTGGTGAGTGAGCTGACACGGGGCTGGCAAAGATGGGCAGTTGAGGATATTATGATCCAAATCCCTATCAGCGTACAAAGCTTGTCACTCAACAAGGGTCAATAGAACCTCTCTCGACTCGGGGAACAGGGGATACGACCCGAAGGAAGGGGAAAGGGGAAGTGGAATTGACCAACCCAGACTAGCTGGGTCGGAAAGGGAGAGTCTCGAGGGGGGTCACACTTATTACAGTATCTCAAGAGGAATTACAGTTTTAAGCATGGCAAAAACAAGGTACATGAGAACCAGCTTATTGTGGAATTATATCAACTCAAGAGGCCTGTAAAAACACACAGTAGTGAATGCCTGCGATACTTAGGAATACGTTTGAGTGACCAGACCCAAATGGAAAAGGCAAGGGCAGCCTATGGGGTGGTAATGGAGTAGACCCCTATAAAGGCAGTCAGGAAATGTGTAGGGTGTCCCTGTTATGCAATAAACAGTTCCTTTGATAGCAACTCAGGGAGCATGGACATTTGAACAAAAGGACCCCTGTATAAGTGACGATGGTGTAGAGCAGTGGATAACCTAGTTAGCTGCAACATCAAATGGCCAAAATAAGCCTGTGGGAGACAGGGATAGAAGTTGACACAGTCTCACCCAAATGTCCGATGGAGCAAGTCAGCTGTGGTCAGCTCAAAGTGTGGGGTGCTACTTTGCAATGGACAGAATATGACTGCCTGGCTCGAAACACAGCAATTCTTCCTGTCTGGCACCTGCAAACTCCCTTCCCCAAGCCCTACACCTCCTGGCACCCCTGATGATGAACACTGCTGTCACCCTCACATATGGAGTTTCCTCAGATGTCCCAAATGAAAATAAAGCAAGTCCAGGTTAGGGATAGGCTTGGGTCTGCAGTCTTCCTCTCTATGGGATGGAAATATAAGTTTCTCACCTGTAGATGAAATCTCAAGGGAAGGAGAGAGCAATGTTCGCAATGGGGCGTATAAAGTGTAAGCTGAGGAACTTAAGGACTGTCTTGCTACTCCTATATAGTGTGGTATTTTTCTTCACAGAGGAGCCCAGACAGGGAACTTAAGGTATATTTCAATAGGCATTCAGTATACTTATTTATAAAAGTGGGGTATAGTGTGATCAAATATAAGCCCCAGTCAGCTTCCCTATTATATCCCCCAAGTAGTGAGAATATACAGCAGGTGTGGGCAGACTTTTGTAAGGCAAGGGCTACCTCTAATTTTATTTCAAGTGACGTGGTCACCTAACTAAAAAAAAAAAACACCAGTCAGTGGCTGAAAATTTTATTTTTGCCACAAATAGGACCTGCTGGCTGAAAATGTTATTTTTTCCACAAATTATACAGCTTTAAAAATCAGCCGCGCTCTTTAATAATAAATACTGCCGCTCTCTTTACTTACTGCGAGAGCTGTCTCTTTACGTCATGCTGGGACAATCAAGCAACCTTATCTGTGTACCACGCCTGCGTATAAATAAGTAGTCTCACAATTAAAATGGCTCGAGTCTAGGGCTAGCGGAG